>JAYRBV010039455.1:0-18997 GCA_036023255.1 Mitrocomella polydiademata
AAACAGCAGGTTTTATGCATTGTGCGTAAGCAGTCTCTTCAGCGTCCTTGCGACGCTGGGAACCAGCTAGTATTTTAATAAATCCTGGTCTTCGTGGAAAAAAACTTTCGCGCTTTGCGGATTTAAAACTTGCAAAAGCATAAACTTTTGCAAAAAATAGGCAAAAACATTCTGGTCTTAAAGTAATCGATTTGTTGACGATTTGCCCAAACCGGGATCGACCCTTGGTCTTGGTGTATGCTTTGCTTGGGAAGTTGTTTCTCTATGCAATGTTTGAGTTTGATCATTAAAGTAATTACTCTAGTAATGAACCGACCGTGGTATCAAAGAAGTGAATAATATCGGTGTCGGTACAACAAGGTTCTTACCATGGCTATGTTGTTGTGTCAGGTACATCAAGGCTGCTAGCTAGACTAGTTTACTTAGTCAAGTCAATCATGAACGCACAACTCTCTATAAAGGGCACACACACAGTACTTTAGATGAGGAGTGTTGACCGGGTCGGACATTGGCTAAAGAATCTAGTTTTTTTTTTGCTGAATCGCATTCCAGTATACCCTGGTCTGATTTGCATACATTGCGAAACGGAGTTGTCTTTATACAAATGTGTTTTTATCAAGGTCTGCGAATTAGACTAAGTATACCCTGTACCAGAATCTTCCGTCGTACGGGAGTGACGTCAGTAGTTACCGTGGTGCGGTTTGAAAAGGACACTATATACCCGTCGTTAAACTGACCAACAAGCTTTGTCTACAGGGCTGAAAACATGCATCGACGACAATGAAAATTAATGACTGACCCAACATGTATGTGTTATTAAATGAACAGTATAGAATTTGTATTCAGTTAAAATTTGAACGGTGACATTGCATCAAAACCTCTCAGCAACTAGACTAGTTATAAAATTATTAGCAATCTTTTTTATTCTTCTTCAATAACAATGATAACTATGATAATAATGATAACAATAGTTGGTTTCCAGTCTCTTTTGGTTTCCAGTTTCTTTTTGTTCGATATAATATCTTCGATGCATGTTCATGTTGTGATATTATGTCTTTCGATTCGTAAAACCAGCGCGAAGATAGTCATGACAACCAACCTTCCCGCCAGTATAAACATCGGCTGTACACCCTCTTTAATATTTGAGTGCGGACAGTAAAAACGAATAGTATTAGTACTAAAAACACAACAGAAGACCGGACGTCCGCCAGATTTTTTTGTTCGAGGTCATCCATAATATGCTTATTCATGGCGTGAGGAGGCGGAATGCAGTGGTAAGGGGCGTTCCCTTCTTTCTTGAAGTTTCTTCTTCTTCTCCGCACCCTGTACTTTTCAGTTTTTCCACTTTTATTTCCTCAACGATTACTATCAACATATTTACAAATTAGACGCAAATTGTTTTTTGTGTATATTTTTATTATTCGTCTTAGGTCGCATAACGCCGAGTCCACTCGCGCGCGATCGAGTCGTGCTCTTCGCGGTTTGAGATGAATTGTTGAGCGATATTTCCAACTAATGGATCAGCTGAAAAGAGAATAAACCAAATATTAAAGACGAGAGTAATTACATAAAACAGTCAGATCCAACCCCAATGGAAGAAATGGAATGGAAACCCCCATTACCCGGTGCGGGGGAGTGTTTTATTATGACCGGGCAGCCAGTTTTGCGTGCCGTATCAACAGATAAACCCTCCTTCACATTTTTAAACGACTGGGAAGGGTGAGAGGTGACAAACATGAACAACTAATTATCCACTCAACCTTTCAAATTAACTTCTTATGCACACTGAATATTTTAAGTGATTACTTTGTTACCATGACGACAATGCACTTAGTGGTCATTCAACGTAATGGAGTAATTAATCATCAACGGACAAACGATAAACAAATCTTTTGGTTTAATTATTTCTCGCTCTCATAACAGACTGATGGGTATTTGTATATCGACGCAAACTTTTTCCAAGGGAAAGTTAGTCTACCAGTCTGCTGGGCAGTTTCGGGCCCCCACTCCACCGTCTATCGAAATAACCTTAGTGTATTTTAAATTAAATCTACTCGGGTAATAGACTTTTCCCGAAATACCGTTTATACAAAGATTCCGAAGACCAATCTCTGTTTCAAGAGTGTTTGAACATGTTGTCTGATTTCAAGAGTGTTTGTACTTTTATTACGCATTGAGAAAATCGGTTACTCCCACGAGATTACTCCCACGAGATTCTACACGGAAACAACGGTATTTCGGGAAACGTCAGTCTATTAATAGTAATGTTTCAACCAAATACGTCATGGGTAGATTTCCAGGAAGGATGCAAAGAAGGTACACGTAATAAATTCTATTACCTGGATTACAGTCTGTCAATAAAGCTGTCACTGAGAGTAAAACTTTTGATACGGTGAATGCAGGACTCCAGTTGTCTTTTAAGACGTCCAAACATATTTGACCCTGTGAAAGAAACGAAATCATAGAAAACATCAGAAAATACTCAACTTTTGTTGGACAACATTTTTGTCTCTTTTTCTTAGAATTTGACCGTGCGCTATATTAATTCTTTGATCTGCAACGGTGCAGATCAAAGAATTAATATAGCGCACGGTCTTCCAGTCGTAGAGTTCCATGCTGACTTTAAACGACACCGTTACAACATGCTCTCACTACTCAAAAAAAAATCTTTAACGGGATTATAAAAGAAGCGGCTATAATCAAATGGTTGGGCCGAATAAACATCCAGATCTTAAAAATTAAATAAAAATAGACAAAATGGAAATGTGTCTTACTTGAGAATTGATATTGCAATGGTAAATTCGGGTCCTGAAAATGACCTTCGGTGGTTTGAAAGGATAATCGGCGGGAAATGTGATTTCCAGGAAGAAAACTCCTCCCTGGTAGACTGTGCTTTGTGGACCAAGAATGGTGCCCACCCAATCGTACAAATTGTCCCCTTTTGGTCCAGCGCTGTGAATATACAAAAATAAATAATTTTCAGTACCACTACTTTATATAACATATATTCGAGATCAAATATTACTTTAAATGACCACTTAAATACCGTAAATGCTCAGATCAACTCCCCGGGCGTTTATTTAATTTTCGAGATTTTAGGGGGGCGTTTATTGGAGACGGGCGTTAAATAGGGACTGAGCGTTGAATATTCATTTTTTGAAATACCTATAATTTCATCATAAATTCATCACAATGCTTAGAACTTTTGACTACTTTAAGGGAAGAACTTTTGACTACTTTACGGGAAGAAATTTTGACTACTTTAAGGGAAGAACTTTTGACTACTTTAAGGGAAGAAATTTTCGCTGGAAGATAGTTTCGCGGTGTTTACTAATTTCGCAAAAATTTCTTCCGCGAATCTTTTCGGAATGAGTCATCCGCGAAAGTTTCTTCCTCTAAAGTAGGCAATTTTCAACCATGATCATTGTGGTTTAGATCCCTTAAACAAAATGGTAAATCTTTGAAAAAAGATTCCTCAACTGTCTGATTTAACCACTTTTAATCACCACAATCTGAACGTTTCGATTATTCACAATAACAACGGCGATCGTAAAGAGCAATGCTGAACAGCAGATAAGTTTCCTATCAGAATTGTTTTGAAGGCCATTATTGCCAGTAAATATAAAAGTAATTTTCGTACCTGCAGTTTGGTGGTGGATCCAACGTTATGTCAGCCAGTTCCCTTTGAATTCTAAAAAAAGTAAACCATTAAGTTTAAAAGAAACTGTTCCGGTCCAAATAGACTCGTTTCTGAGCTCCAGGAGTGTTGTCCAGGAGACATGTTTCGGGCTTATACATTATACATGGTTATCTTAGACTTTGTAAAACAGAGCTCAGAAAAGGTATTAAATTAGCACAAAATCATACCTTAAGGGAATTAATGAATGCGGGGACAAAAGATTGCGTCATAAATGTTTGCAAATCGGAGGTTAGAAAAAATGGATTTTGCGACATAAATGTTTGCGAATTGAGGCTTTATCAGAAAATTTGCGACACAAATCTTTGCGATTTCGATCTTTTCCCTAAATTTTGCGGCATATAGAGGCTTTTATCAGAACATTTGCGGCATAAAATCATTGCCATTTCCCTATTGTTTGCGTTTAGCCACAATTTTTTATGTTTTGCGACATCAGTGTTTCCAATTTAGGTATCATCCTGACATTTTGCAATTTTGGGCCTTATTCGCAATCATTTATGACGCAATCTTTTGTCCCCGCATTCATTTATACCCTTAAGGTAGTACCGTATATAGGACTACTAAATTATTCCATACTCTGTATAATTTTTAAAGATTAGTTTCACGCAGAAAACTTCACATCATTTTCCTTCCGCCGTCCTCCATAGACAAAATCCTTTAAAGTCTGACGTCACCACACACGAATTGAGAACAGCCACAGGAATTTCAAAACATAAACAAAGACTAGAAACTTGATACTGTAACATTAGATTCCCTTTGGTGTTGTTTGACATTTGAAACAAAAACAAGAACAGCAAAAAACAACACCAATATACTGTATATACCAACGAGGGTTTGGCCTAGTTTCTTATTCCAACTATCTATCAAGTTGACATTTTTTACACGTTAGATAGCTCAGGGTTCCCACTATTTTATTGTATTGAAATTCCAGGACTTTTATGGACTTTCCAGGACTATTTTTTAATTTTTCCAGGACTTTTGCTCCAATTTTTCCAGGACTTATCAACTTTTTCAAGCAAATTTTCCAGGACCGCTGGGAACCCTGTAGCTATAGCAGTCTTTTTTGCCCCAAACGCATTAAAATTCTGCTCTCAAAATGCTTTATTGAATGATTTATTCAAGAACACGCTTTAGCAAAGCTACGAATGAAGCTAAAATAGCAAGATTACAAATATTCGAAAGCCATGTTTACAAAAACAACTGAGTCAGCGATGCCTCAAGGAAAGGAATCGTAAAAAGAATGACATCGAACTTATAAACTTCAGAGTCACAGCGGAGATTAATGAAGAGCGGTCACGGAGCACAGGATTTATAAAGCAGAGAGTCGAAACTAGAAAGAAGGTCGCCCGCCGTAAGACTTGGTCTTACGGTGGAGCAGTTCCGCCAAGACCAAAACACGATATAAGAGAGACACAGCAGATAGCTTAAGAGACAGACATGACGGAGATTTATATAAAATGAACTTATATCTAATAGTAAATTTGTATGCAACGTAGAACCGAAATATACAGGCAGATAATATTTGTTAGACTCTCTCTCTATAGTTCCCAACGCGAAGATTTAATTAAACCTTAAAAATATTGTCGAAAATACACTGAATGGTGTTGTCGTGTCACTGGGAAAAACTCCACCCAAAAATATAATTTTGAGTATTTTGATGACTTGATATTTTATTTCCGATTTAGATGATACCATCGCATCATTAATTAACAAAAGCCAACAGCATGGCTATAGAAAAAATAATAAATATTATAATAAGTGCAGTAAAGTGGTGAAAAAGACAACGCTCAGTATAAAAGAGCTTTTAAGCCTATTAATACACGCCCTAAAATGAAGGTTTTCTACTGGGTATACTAAAGATGAAGACTGGTCAACTAGTCTAGTAATAATAAATATAAAGAAAAGCTAAACTATCCAACAGGGAACTATTTACCAAAACAACTAGTTGTACAAATATTGAAAATATTCCCCCTTTGCTATTATTTCTATTTGCTTTATTTCCTCGAAAATTCTCCGCGATTTATTGCCAAAATAATTAAAATAACGAATACTATGAAAAGTTGTTTTTTTTAAATGAGAAAGGTCACGGATTGTAGGAGATTGCCTGTTTAATCACTTAAGGGATTGGGAGTCGAGGACAATATATAATTAAAGAACCCTTGACAAAAACCAAAACTAATGGTTACCTAGACTAGATTATGCTACTTTCCTTTTTTCCCCGATTTCCCGAAAGAACGATTCCAGTCTGAAATGAATGTCCCAATGTCTAACTAGAGTTCTGTCTTGGCAGGTATCGAGAAGCTTCATATTTGAAATTTCCCCTATATTCATGAGAAATGTTTACCCGTAGAAATAATGCGATGCTATAATACATGCGCACGTAAGTAAGACGAGAATCTGGTTTTTAGATTTAATTAAAACTCCGTCTGATACCAGTAATTCAAGGCAACCGATTTTAAAAGAACTAACATTCATCTGTTCATCTTGTAAGCAATAGACCAAACCTACCGCACCCGCTCCGCTGTTCTTATGAAAAAAAATTGGAAAGGAAGAGTAGAAGTGTGTCTTTTATACGGGCAACCCGGCAAGTTTTTCAAAACTCCATGATTTCGTATGACAGCCAACTGCTAGACAATGCAAACTATTACGAATGTGGCCAGCGGATGAGAAAAACGTTGTTTTTTTTTGTTAGAAAAATAATAAAAAGTTAACAACCCACATCGCAATATGATTTATTTATAATAAGCCAGAAGCTGATGAGCGAATTGAAGTTGTGTGTGAAGATGATTAAAAAGGATGACCCTGAAATATTAGTTTGTACATCTTTCTGTAATGTAAAAATAGAACTAGTTAAATAAAACCAAACTGGGTGATTTGTTTCACTTTGATTCGTTCAATCGGGGTTCCTGAGTGCTGATTCGTTCAATCGGGGTTCCTGAGTGCTGAGTAGATATTTGAAGGATTATAGAACTGCTTTTATATGGAAAGTTATGAAAGTTTTGTGAACAAGAGAAACCTTAAAATGAATTTTAACTAGTATTAGCTATGGCAAACTGGCAATGAGAACAGCATTTTCTAACAGGGTTAGTTAGTATCTGATTTTATACAGATTATGAATTATTACCTAAACAAATTAACATACTTTTGTACCCACATTGACATAGAATAACCCTTTGGAGGAAGCAAAACATTTCGTCTCAACTAACTACCACCAAAAATCTAATTAACTTCGGACAAATCAACAAGCATCCTTATAGGTATAAAAAATGCGCGCGACTCCTTATTAGTAAGAGAAACACTGTTACATGGATAACACAGGACATGCAAAGTCCCGGAATCACGGTAATTCTAATAAAAACAAAACAATGTTTAATTTCACCACTGTATTCCAATGCTGTCACAGTCGTAGCAGGCCGTACTAGTAAATCTATCAGAATTTCTAATTAATTAATCTCGTTAGACGTTATCTATACATCCCCGTGTTTTAACAAGTGGTCACTTGTAGTATAAAGTAACAGTCAATAACTTGTATCCTTTTTTCTTTACAAACAACTGCTTTCTTGGCTACTTATACTATATATATTTAGAACCACTATAGAAAACTATATGTACTTGTCATCTACTACTTTCAAAATCAATTACAATACAGGTAGGATTTCGTCAGACTCGGGCCCCTTATTAAAAATGTAAGAGAGAAAATGCCGTTCCTAGATACTACTGGTACCTGATACTGATACCTACTGGTCAGTAAGCTCCCCTGAAAGAAATAGAAATAATTTTACGGATAGTTTTCTATTCTCTAATACTCCAATACTACTAGTGTAACATTCTCTAATACTCCAATACTACTAGTGTTACTTCTATAAAAAAAGCGTGTCAATCTCCCCTTACACTCTGCAAACTGTCAAATATCCGATGAAAATTCCGGGTAGATGCTTTGGCTCTGGCCAGGGAATCAGAAAATGGTTAGTAGTATTATTTTTCTTGCAAATCACGCCCATCAGGAATTTAGAGATCGTAAGCATCAAAGAAAATGGATAAAAAGGTTACAAATAATTGATTGTAACACAACACCAGCGTGCATAACATTCACTGTATCAAGTGCGTGACAAATGACAAATTACCAAAAATATATTTACGCACTCCAGTAGGCAATATTGCTAAAACCTCTGGACGAGGATGTTCATTTCCACTGAAATGGCAATCAAACTACAACAAAAAGAAGGAGTTACGAAAGTACAAACGACGAATATATATATATGTTAAAAGTATACGAGCGATTCATAGAGGTAACACTAGTACCTGCCAATTTATAATTCTTTTTTGATCAATAATAAAACCAAGACTGTTCAATCAAAATCAATGACTCCACATTGTGATTATTTAACTAATTTGCTAATGGCCAAACAACAACTCAAGCGTTTTGTTTAAATTATTTGCAAAGTTGTCGGTATATGTCCACGCCTTACTATAGCGTATCTCCTATCTCTAAAGTAAAGAGGCAATTTCGTATTGCATGCGGATTCCCAGTACCAAGGGCAAAGGGACACACAGCAAGGGACGGACAGATATTGAAAACCTGTTTACAGTTCGTCTAACAACAGTAGTTTGTATTCATCCGTTTGTATCCATAGAAAAGTCTCATAAATTTGTCTGGGGAATCAAGACAATTATCATCAAACACGTTTTAAAGAGAGTCTCTGATGACCGGTGGTTTCAATGAGCTACGTTTCAATCATTAACTTGTTGTAGTATAAAAACATGAATTATCAAAATTCCAACAAAAAAGAGCAACAAATTAATTTAAAGCCGTACGAAAGCAAAGCCCGAACAAATATATGTGTAGTTTGTGGCACCAATTATTTGATTGAGTGACGGAGGAAGAAAGATATAGGAATGTAACCAAAAGAATTTTTTGTAACAACTTGTATCTTTTCACACTGCCCAAAGCAAGAAACATGGCCGCTGAGTTTTTTTCCCCGTGAAAAAAAGACCCCGGGAACACAAGAACAAAAATCCATAATGGCAGCAAGTCCTTTTGAACGATTAAATAACAGATGAGAAAATAGAAACAAATAAAATGTTACATTAATAGCCGCACGTTGTGTTAAAAGATGAAATAAATAGAATAGGGAATTAAGATATTTAGTTAATTTCAAAATATTAACCTCGTGAACATTGAAAAGCGTTTTTTATTTTAAAGGGGTGGTACATCGGAAAACACCCCCTCTAGCATCTAGCATACTAGCATCCTACTTAAAATAATAATAAAGAAAGTCATATTTTAAGACGAACAATTTTTATAATCTCTATATTCCACTAGTGGAACTCCTAGAAAAGATTTCACTTTAGGAACCTGTAAATTATTATAAGCAACATAAGTTTTTTGTATGGCCTCTGCCACAATGATATTTTTGCATTGGAAAAAGTGGTTAAAAAAGCAACTCTTTTATCAAAGGAGTGACGACAGCTCCGATTCAAACATCTCTTTATAGTTGTCTGTTTTTTTTATTCTTGGTTATTAAGTCCAACTCTTTAGTTAATTAGCTAGCCAGTTCGTAATAATGAAAGAAGAAAGCAAAACGGTGTGTCCTTATTAGAAATGATTATCTATATTAAAAAGCCATACATTTTATACCGAAAACAGCACAATGACGATATCACAAAGGATAAAGAAAAGTTTTGGTATCCTTTTTGATTTTTTTTCTGGCCGCTTGAAGAAACTTCATGAAAATACTTGAAAATACTTCATTTGATCAGCGTGTACCAAATAGACATGCCAGTGCATACACAAGCAAGAACTAAATGGCAGTGCCTATACTAGTAGTGTAGTTTCTCAAGTCCAAACAATGACAACTGATATAAGAAAATAGCAATCCACGTGAAAAATCCACATCAACAAAAATATCCCTGAAAATTATTGTCCAATATTGCCTCAAAAATACCTGCCTGGAATTCTGAACAAAACTTGCATTGCACCCAAAATTCTTAAGGTCATACAGCAAAATGAATAAAATGACCTGTAAATGCCCCCTTAACACTTATATAGGCGTTACATCAGGGGGAGGAATCCTCTCCCCCTTCTCATCCTTTGGGGCACCACCCAAAACTTGAAGTCCAAGTTTTACTTACCTTTTGACTGCTGTTGACGGTTTCTTCTTGGCGGATCCTTTTGCCGGTTGGGCTTTAGCTCTTTTGGTGGCAGCGCTGGCCGGGGAGCGGACGGTGGAAGCCAGCGAGGATCCCTCCTGGTTGGAAGAGGTAGTGTTCGCTGTCGTCTGTAGTGAGCTATCCACAGAGGTGTCCGGGCCTAAGGAGGATGAATCTGTGGCGCTTGATGCAGTAGTAGCCGTGCTGTTGTTGGCAGCGGCAGCAGACATTGTTGTCGAGTCTAAAGAAACACAAGAAATTTCCCTCCTCTAAGATTATCTGGTGCAAAATAAATGAAGCCCCTTTCTATATCTCTCTCTGGAACTTTCAATGTGGCTGGCTCTCTCTCTTCTTTTTTTTTTCCTTTCTTATTCTCTCTCCTCCTGTCTCGACTGCTCTCGTACGACGGCTATTCGGAGGTCTCGTCACGAGAAATAATGGTAGATTGAATAAAACTTATTGTGTCGCGATTACGAACAAGAAACAACAGAGATATAAACCAGAAGCGCATGAATGTAGTTGAAGCATGATTTTTTGTTGTTGTATGTCGTCGTTGGGGAAGTCTTCTTTTGTGTAAAATTATCTTTGGTCCCCAGGGGTGAATGGATTGGCTTATATTATTCTTTAATTGCGTGCATCGTAATGCAACAACCCTAAATCACGTTACCTGGCAAACTAAGAATGGGTTGAAAATTTCGCAAAGAACAAAGAGCTTATACGATAAAGACTCTTCAAGATGGACTTAAAGATATTTTTTCATCTAGCTGGCTTCAACTAAATGGTTGATTTCTAAGTATAGGAAAGCTTTAAAGAAATAATGGGAATAGGTATGCAATGTGCCTGGCTAAAGAAGGGACGCTAATCATTATGTTGTATCGTGTCAATAATGCTACTACAGGCCATTCATGTAATCGGTTCAAAGTTGTAAGTGATAAACGTGAGAGGTTTTGGTCCGTCCGTAAAAGTCTGTCAAGGAGCGTTAAAATGAACTATAAGCATTAAAGAATATGGAAAAATTTGACAATAAGAATAACGTTTTTAAAAACACTTAAAAAGCATATCATATATAAAGGAAAATTAGTCGACTGAAAAGGGCCTAAAAGAGACTTCAACGAGTACTACAGCTTCTTAATCGAGGGAAGAAGCGACAATAATGGGCGGGCAATGAAAAAAGAAACTGAAATAAAACAGTATAGTCGAGAAGGAATTTCTCAAGGGTAAAGAGATGTGTTGAGCTTCAGAATCTGACCTAAAGCTTTGCCAAGCTGCTGGGCGTGGGGCGTATTTTGAAAATTCTATGAAACATTTTAAACATGGCTATTTTCATAGCCAATACATTTAAACGCAACCAATTTAATGTAAACCTGTATGAACACCGAACTTGGTGAAAGTGTTATCTTTTTTTACCTACTGGCCGCTCCCCACCACCCCCTCACTGACGATATAATTAAGCCAAGTTTCGTTATTCAGGAGTAGCTTTTCCATAATTTCCGATAATTAAAATTCACTCAACGAGTATAAAAGTACAATACTTAAGCTACCATAGACAACGGTAAAAAGAAGTTACTTCATGTTTTTATCAAGTCGTCATTACGTCATCGATAGAGTCATCAGATAATGAAACCTGTCATCAGAGTATTGATGTTTCGAATACCCTTTTAAAGTGTTATCAACCTAAATAATTAACATCTATGCTTGAAGACTTGACCTCGCTCTTGTTTATTTTGAAACATCGTCTCGTTTCAAATAAATTTATAGGCAAGCTCGCGCGGGATTAATTATAGCCCTTTCCTTGACATAACAAAAAGGTTTTTAGGGACTTTTATATCCCATTCATGAAGGTTGAATAATTTTTATAGGATAAGACTTGGGGCAGCCCAGGTTGGATTACCTACCCCTTTCTCCTTTATATATATAGATTACAAAAAAGGTTTTACAAAAAATATCATCCTAATCTTGAAATGTTTTAAAGGGCCTGTATTATAAAAACTGATTTTATACTTTATGATAAAGTTTCATTGATAAAAATTCCCACTTTTTTTTAAGGTGAAATTACTTTTCTAGGATAAAGTAATGGCAAGACACAACTTTCTTCTCTGTAACTATTTTCTTTCATCCATCATTTAATAGTATCGTTCTTAGTTGGATACAGAGTAAAGTAGAATATTTTCTCTCATTGGTACACCCTGTAGCCACCGTTGTTCTATTTGTTTAACTTTATTCCTTCTGTGCCCTTTTTGGGAGTTACTTATACTACTTATACTATATTATAAGTATTCACTTGCTTATAAATATTATTTTTAAGACATTTACATGGAATCAACATACTGTAATTAGCCATAGTCTCACAAACCCTCAAGGGAACCTTTCATTATGACAAACGAAAATTTCACCCTTTACACCAAGAAGGCAAAGGGAGCAAAGGAAATGTTGCTATTTCTATAGATATAGGAGATACATACCTTTTTGCAGATTTGATTCCAGCTGCGATGTTTTAAAAAGCGTCGAGCCTCTTCGGGTTATAATGTTGTCTTTTGTTCTTTACAACAAGTTACCAAAAGCAAATTAAGGGCCCATCCACATCACGTGATTTTCTTCCTCTTTGTTCTTATCTATAAGTCACCAATATTTACTAATTCATTTTTTATTTCTTTTTATTTTGTTTCTAAAGGTAGGAAGAAGAATCTATGGTAAAAAGGACGAAACATATTTTGAATGGTTTTTACGAGAGAAAAGTCGGTAAATAATTCTGACGGCTCTACTCTGTGGATAACGTGTTCACGAGTGTCGTAAAATTTTGAAAAGACAACAAGCGTGTAGAAACCAGGCTATCAGAACAAATATTTGTAAATAGTGAAGTAACACGGTACACTACCAGGCTATATCCTCTTAAAAAGAATCATGTAGTAAAGTTACTGGACACCGCCGAGTACATTGTTGTTGTTCACTTCTGAGTGACAGCTCAGTGAAATACATTCACTACAGTGGACCACAAATACTTGGAAAATCCTATGCGGAGGAGTGTTTCGCTGTTAATAATTAATTGCGTGCCGTATCAATAGAAACTACGCAGACTTTAGTCTGATTCGCAGACGTGGATTTTTTCCGTCGACGTACGAAGTCCTGGAATAAATCGGTCAAAATTCAAGAAACAAACAAGAAAAACTTGAGTTCTGAATAAGGTAAAAATTCCAAATCTCGTTCAATTCCTTTTGTTTCTTATTATACAAAAAAACGTATCTACAATACCAGTGTTTCAAAAAGTAAGTTCTAAATATTTTCGGTGTCAGATGAAGGAGGGTAATTCTTATCTTAAGTCAATCAATTTGCAATTACTTTAACACATTACAACAAACAGCGCACCACCGTAGTTGCTTTATCTCAGCCATACGCCCTTGTCATCATAAATGAATTATTCCACCAGCCTAAGGAAACACAGTCCGCCAGATAGAACAGTATAAAATACTTGTGGTTAGAATAATATAACACACGTTTATATGGGTGCATTTTTGTGCGATCTTATTGTCAAGAGGGTGTCTATTCATGTTCACTTTTCATGTTCACTTGTCAAAACCTCATAAAATAGACTGAAAGAACGAGGCATTTGATGAAATTTGCCTCGATTTAATAAACACTTTTAAGAGACTTTTCTATAAAAAACGACTGATCATGAAATGAAACGCGAACTATATGATAAACTCTCAGCTCATCTTTTGTAGCCTGTACCAGACCGCCCGTGCGGTACGGAATTTTATACCGTTCGGGGAGGAATAAAATTCCGTAATCTTTTGCACTTCATAACAAAAAAAAGTTAGGTTGAAAGCTCTTAGCTTCCCAAACAGGATTCCTTCGTTATGAGCTCCGCTGTGTAGTAAATTTTCGATATGAAAAGAGGAAACTCCGAACACTCTTACCAACAAATTAATTGGATTGTCCGTATTTCCAGTATATTTAATACATTTTTCATCCTAAAGTTATCTTTTAACTGAAACTTAACACGACGCCCCTAAAAATGTTCATCTTAAGCAGCCTTATCATTTCAGGCTACCAAAACCGTTTATACCATTTCTTCGGAAACAATATTACTTTACTATGTGGAGACTTTGCACAACACTCGAAATCATTAAAAAATAGTTAACTGCGGTTTAAGAAATAATGAGAAATAATTCTTCAAAGGCAAAGTTGACATTCAAAATTACCTCAATTTAAGCCCACTCCAACAGTAATTCAATCTGAGCAAAACATGGCCCACGGAGAATAATCTGTTTACCTTTTATAGTATACTATTAACAGGGCCGTAGGGAGTAATAATTTTAACCTTGTTACGGCCCTGCTATAGCATACTATATCTATAAATGTTCTTTCTAGATTCTAAGATTCGTTTCGGAACCGTCTGTACGCCATTGAAACATCAAGGAAAAGTTGTCTGAATAAAAAGGAAAAGTAGAATCTAATAGACGTTCGCTTTTTGTCAAGAGACATACAGATCTTGTGAAAACAATTGAAGTAATATGGATATGAATGATATAAAGTCAGTATAAGAGGGCAGCTTTGACACTTTTGAGAGACATTTTCTCAATTGATACAATCCTTTTTCAAAACATTCATAACGAGGCAAGATTTTATAATTTTTTTTTTTCAGAAAAGGGAACAAAATAGACGGAGGAAATAATACTTTCACCACGCAACCGAAGGTCTAAGGACATTACTTTAAGAGTAGAAACTTTTGCGTTTTTCGCCATTTTTGCGAAAGTTTATGCCTAGAAAAATTTTAAATCAGCAAAACGCGAAAGTTTTTTCAGTCCAAAAGCTAATTTGATTGTTCCAGGCAAGCCCTCCTCTCGCTTATGCTTCTTGCTGACCTTGTCGAGCGCGAAGCGCGAGAGTCGGGTGCAGCCTGCTTCGATCATAGTGGAGATTTCCACTAAACAAGTATGATTGGCTTAGCCGAGAAACATAATTAACTAAAAACTAAAAAGTGCCGTGGCCCTTTTTCCTAAACTTAAAAAAAAAGGTCAATTTCTATTCGGACACTGTACAGAGTGGCCTATATTAAAATTAATCTATAATTCACAATGGGCTTTAAACGATTAAGACTTTTTTTCCGAAACTCTATTAGTACAGGGTACTATATATTATTTTCCACGGAGGCAGTCCCGGGACGCACTAACAAAAATTAGTACTAATTTTCTTTGCATTAAAAAAAAAATCAATTAAAATCGTACGAATGTAATCAGTAATTACTGTTGAAAAATATTTTTCAATGATTTACTTAAAAGGACGACTTGCTAGTGATGTCTCGTTTGGAACAGAATCAATTTAGTACAAGTTAGCCATTTAAACAATAATAAATCAAATAGGAATGTCGCATTATTTTTTTCGTCATCCATTGTAGTAAAAATAAAAATAAAACATCATCATCGTGGTTTTAATTAATCCCATTCTATTACTACTAGAGTGTCATCGTCATAATAAATGCTGTTACCAATATATAAATACATCACGGAAATGGTTTAAACACTTTAAAGGAATGTTTTCGTTTAAACAAAGTGGTCTCTTTAAGACTACACTTTTGTGTCTGTTCCTGCAGAGGGCTTCCTATTAATCGAATAAATAAACAAAACGCAGCAAGTCAAGGTTTTTTTTGTGTGTGACCTTTTATTGTCAAAGTGTAAATAGGTCCTTATCAAGAAACGATGGATGGTGAAGTTTACATTCCTGTGTAGAGGTAATTTTTATCAAATGCCCCCTCTCCTCTCTTCCTCTTTCAAACAAACCTTAGGGAGTTCTAATCTCCAACCAAACGGTAATAACATCCTCTCAGAGAGAAGGCATCGGAGTATTTAGAACATAGTCATGCATCTGCCAAGGAGTGCGAGTAACAATCAAAAGGTCTCATTAAACCATTAAAAAGACTCTCCATCTGATGTGTGCGATTATGTGTGTTCTAAATACACCACTGGAACGATAATGATTTCCAAGGGTGTTTAACCACCAAGAACTTGAAAAGTATCTCCAAAATTTTGGTAAGTTTTAGATAAAAATTTGTGCCATCACTGCTTGCCAGATAAAGGTAAATGTTGCACTAATGTCGCGAACGTACTAGAAGCCACGAGCGTGATAATACGCACATAAACGATATGCCTTGAGTCACAAAAAGGACATTCGGACTTCTTATTTAGTACAAACGAATTGAACATTTCGGACAATACTTTTGTTAGCATTTATGACGTCACTATTTGTATGACGTATATTTGGAACCGTCTAGAATTTATATAGTATAAATATAGGGCCCGATCCTTTGTAAGTGAGATTATTATGAGAGATTGATGACGTAGTACGAGTAAAGATATATATCATAGAGGGAAATTGACTTGAATCATTCGTAAACCGCAACAACAAATGACATTTTGTGGCATTTGATTTGGAAACATAAATTTCTCAGCTGGCTGAGAAAGGAGGGAAATTCTTGAATTTCCACAATCAGAAAGGCAGAATATTTTTGAGTCAAAACAAAGGAGAATGACTTCGGAGAAAGCCTTTATTTTTGATGAGATATCTTCCGATATAAAAATCAATATTATATAAATCGACGCAATGTTGGTTTCGGGTAATTAAAAAAAACAACTGCCTCTGCAGAGCTGCAAGGCAGGCATACTTTGAATAAAAATATCATTAACTTCTGACCAAGGACATTTTTTTTGTTTCAATGTTATTGTTCTGATGAGAGAAGTACACGTCATAAAAACTTGACACTGATCGTTGGCAGAGCAAAACCACAAAACATTATTGTCTAAGACACATATAAATGATCTCCGTTTTCACTCAACAAAACAAACCATAAATGAAGGGAGCTTGCTCGTGTTACTGTGATCATGTTTGCAAACTGCACGCCCACAAGCAATCTTGTTTTTCAGATCCTAACGCTACCCGGTACATATAGGACAAAATAATTTAGGACATAACTTTTCGCGTGACAAAAATATTCGTCACATTTACCCCGACATTGTTTGAGCCTCTTTGCCGAAGCCCGGAACGGAATATCGGGGAAGTAATCATCACATGTAGAATGTTGCTGTCTGGGAAAAATCGGTATCCACAAGGGGAAAACTCAAAAAGCGGAAGAGTGCAATACTATAGTTGGAATAGTCAACCGGTGCTGTATACAGTACCACTCCCTCACCACCCTATCGATATGGTAAGTTTATCATAAGTATGTCACAAAGATGTTAATAAAATGTCAACTCCGCGGAAAATCTATTTCTAGGTTGAGGGAAATTAAATCATGTGAAATAATCAACATTCTGTTTAGAACTATTATTCACGGCATACATCATAAAGAAATATTACATTACGATATCATAAATATTTACATCCATGGAATTTACAAAATTGGACATCAAAATTGATGCATAATTTCTTTTTTGAGTTGAGTAAATTGTCACTAGAATAGAAGCGAGTCAAAGGTTTTAACTTATTTCTTTTAAAACTTGACGGAACTGTGGACTGGATGGTACTTTCAACGTCAATTTGGGACGTGACAACGACCACGACGCCGATTCTTCGGAGATGACGGTCCACCGTCGGTTTCCCTGCGACGCATAATTTCTACTTGTGTTCCTTGAGCCTGAGACGTCGGATTTGGATCGCGGGCGTGATGCTAGACACTGGAGCGATTTACCTTTGTATGACGACATTGTTTTTTGGAGTGATGGCAGCTTGGTGGTAGTGGTGGTGGTGGTGTTGGTATTGGTGGATCTCTTGGAAGCAGTTGTTGATCTAGAACTGATCTCACTTATCGTATACGAACGCCCCTTCTGGTTGGGCGGAATATTCGGCAGGGCGTGCTGACATATGTTGAGCTTCTTTCTATCCATTTCGCGTTTGAATAAATATATTTGTTATCTCTTCTTGTAGTGAATGTAGGCGTTTTATAAGCAAGTTGCCTAACAAATCAAGAGGGGCGTAAAGAAAGCTCGACTCTTCTTTAAATGTTGCAAATTAACAACTATATATAGCCCATCCAAAGCCAGCCAATACAATAAGCGTAGGTGGTTGTAACCCAGACTTGGTCAGATTAAGGAAGTAGAGAAGCACGGACGAGGAAAAAAGAGAAATACAAGATTTCCGGAGTAAAGTTTGGTTGAATTCATGTTGTTAGTTCGAGTAAGGTAAACAAACATGTTTACTTTAATCTTACATTCTTTTGTTGCTGCAAGATTCACAGCTAAACCTCGGTCTTTCGTTGCCACTTATTCGTAAACAGATGCAATGATCTACGACATGAACCTCGTCTGAACGTTCAGGCGACGACGATCTCAGTAGAATATAACAAGAAAATACACACGAGAAAATAATGTCGAGAAATAAGAGTATAGGGTATGATCTGGGGGGGATAGAAATTACGGTAGATTAAAAACTTGACCAACCGTCGCAAAGTATCCGGATATGATCTCCACATACACGGAAGCAAGAACAAACAGATATATTCATAATGTGGTTGTAATGGGACGAACCTTTAACACTGCTACTAAAAAACAATCAAAATTTTGCGCTAGATTACCCTCGTCGTAGACTTTGCGAAGAGAATGATTGATTGAAGAGCTCTGTACTCTTATCATAACTATCAAAATAAAATATCTTCAAAACCTGAAAATCCACCATCTGAGTTACCCAGGTTCTATAAACTTCCTTACATCGGTGAGTACTCCAAGCAAGTAGGGAAAAGAATTTCTAAACTTGTAAGTAAATACTGCAGCGAAGATGCAAAAATCAAAATAATCTTTACTCCTTTTAAAATTAACACCTGTTTCAGTCTGAAGGATAAACCTTTGTTTAAATCCAACGTCGTCTACTAATTTTCATGTGCCAGCTGTAATGCTAGTTATGTTGGGGAGACTTCTCGACATTTGACGACAAGGATTAATGAACATTTACTAAAGACAAAAATTCGCACATATTAAACACCTTAATGCGAATCAAACATGTAAAGACCTATGTGATAAATAATTGTTTCTCTGTTTTAGATACTGCGAGCTCGAAATACCAACTGAGGATAAAGGAGGGTATATACAGGTTGGCTGAAACCATCATTAAACAAACAGGTTTTTTGCTTGAAAATGTCACTTATATTTTAATACCACTTTTAAT
>JAYRBV010039566.1:0-18986 GCA_036023255.1 Mitrocomella polydiademata
CCTCCTCGGTCGCTACGACTCCCTGCGGGGGCAATAAAACAACACAGTTTTTGAACGTCTACGAGTAGACTAGGTCAAGTCTTTGTTTATACAGCATGTAGTGATTTGTGTTGTTTTATAATGGTTCAATGGAGCCTCATCGTTAAATTAATTGCACTCGAAAAGTTTTTCTCTTTCTTTTCCAGACTTCTTTTTTCAGCCAAGAATACTTTTAGTTGATTGTGCTAAAAGACAAAACTTCATTCTGCGGCAATTTTTAACTTAATTGAAGTAAAATAAAGAGAATTTGTTTAACTGTAACTGTAACTTTTGAAATACGTACGTACTCTAAACTGTGAAACTAAGAAAAGTTCAGCCTTGCACGAAAAATTTCCGAAAAAACATTTTTAAATAAATGATAAACTACACGCGGTCACCAGACTTTCCTCAGGGTATAGAAAATGACCAAAATAAAACAATTACAAATCCGCATACCTGTGTAATATGAAAAGGGATCCAATCCTTCCTTAAGGAATATTTCTCGGCAGTCCTTATCACACTCCTTCGTCTCAGCATTACTTCTGTCGCCATCTTTATAATAAGTGATAACGTAGCCAGTAATTTCCGGTTTCTCCTGTGGGGGAGGGTCCCACGTGACTTGAATGGCTGCACCAATCACATTGACGTTGACGGAGGTTGGTTTCTTCGGTGCTGAAGTAAAAGAAATAACTTTGTAAAAGTCTTTGGAAAGGAGATATGCATTTTTAATGATTTGGGGGATTCGGCGGAGGGATGAAACACTCCAATGCAAAAAACGGACCATTTAGTCCGTTACGGAGCGATTATTTTTCATTTGTCTCGCAAGGTCGAGGTACACGGGAGTTAGATGAGTCTAGTTCCGCGATTCAACGAGGACATAAATATCGAATCTAATGGAAACAGTTGTAAAGTAAAGAGAACGAAGAGAGTCTCAGAGACTATAAAATAGCCAGTAAAAAATCATATTATTATTATTATTATCAAGAGAGTATGTTTGTGAGGCATTATTAGTGTACTTCATTTGTCTTTTCAAATGGACTAAAATAAAGATGAAAAAGGCAACAAAAGCTGTACCTTTGCCACGCGTTTGAAAGTCAAGAGGGTCACTACGTGGCCCTTCCATGTAATCGTTAGCGGCGGCAACTTGAAACGAATATCGTGTTTGTGATTTGAAATCGGCAGCCGGGATCTCCGCTTTGGCTCCAACTACTTCCACGCTCTCCTCCCCGCCGTTAGAATTTCGTCTCCGTCTTCTTTTCGACGCTCCGGGCTTGTAATATACCTGTATAAGAAAAACATCAAAGACGTAATGTTTGTTGATTAGATTATATAAAATTGGCAATCAATTAGATAAAATTCGTAATCAATTTGATAAGACTGGTAATCATTAGATAAAATTGGCAATCAATTTGATAAAATTGGTAATTAATTTGATAATTTGCGGCGCCTCATGGTTTCACGGTCAGTTAGAGAAATTCCCGTAACTTTTAATTATTTTAAAATACGATGCTAAAGATTCCCGGCTGAATCGAAAACCATAAAGATTGTTTTAGATAACAAATCGCATACATGTAGATTTAAAAGAACGCTAATTTAACGTTTTTTGCTCGCTTGGCGAGGCCTCTTGGACGATAAAGCAAACTTTTAAAGCAAAATACCGACCTTGTATTTAGTCGTTGAGGGGTAGATTTAAGTAAGATGAAATTTGATTAGTTAGGAGACGCTAATATAACGTTTTTTGCTCGCTTTGCTGGGCATTGATAAAGCAATTTTTCAGAGGAAAATACCAACCTTGTATTTGGTGGCTGAAGGAACGGGATCCCACGTAATTGTAACATTATTGGGGTTCACTTTGGATTCAATGTTACTGGGTGCAACAGTAATTCGTTCTCCCGAAGACTTTAAGGTGACCGTAGTCTTGGGTCCAAGTCCCTCGTCATTCTTCGATTGGACGGTCACCTCGTAATCTTGGTCTGTGCCGGCACTGTCAATCCTCAACTCGTTCACATCTTTCACGGTCACGGTTGTCAAGTTACCGTCAGGAAGTTTCCGGTAGGTCACCACCACACCGAAGTTGGGTTCTGATTTAAGGACGTCTTCCGGATCCTAGAACGAACAGACAGGGTGAATTTGTGTGATACAAAAAAACAAGAGGAAATATAACACATTCTACTTTAGAGATTTTGCGAAAAGTTTATCCCGCTAAATATTTCAGAAAACAAATATTCATGAAATTGCCCTAGAAATTAAAAAGTAACTTTATACTGTAAAACCCTCTTTTATGAATTTCAAAAGGGGTCATATTTCATGAAGGTTGATATTCTAAAAATTATTCCTTTAAAAAGTAGTAGTATTTTGCTTAAGCTCCGCATACATTCCTACAAATTAAGATATTTTTCTGGATCAAAAAAAAGAAGAAGAACAACAACAACAACAAATACTCACATCCCAGGTGATGATAAGAGAGGCTGGTCCATCGCTTTTAGACGTGACAGTAGGTACCCATATTGGAGCTAAATAAAAACAAAACAACAATTCATTACTTATTCCAGCGGTATAAAGAAAGTACCTGGTGTACGTTAATACTTGTAGAGACCCAATAGCACTCATTTCGGCAAATTCTGAGAATTACATATGGCCACGAAATATCTCTCAAATTACAAAGATCAAGAAAACGAATACCGAGAAAATAAAAAGCCATCTTCTAGTAAATTAACCGCTAAAATAAACCCAAAAAAATAAAAATATAATAATATAGAAAAGCATTCGATAGCTGCTAAAACTAAGAATATCAAAGTATCGTCCAATACCACAGTTTCGACGTCTCGCGTTGCTATATTGTTGGTATCAACTGTGATAGAGAAAAGCTTGCACAAACGTTGTTACACTGCAACGGTTCCTTTGATAGCTAGGAAACTTGGCTTGACTCGTTCACTACCCAAATCACCACACAAAATATATAAAGTTGACAGCCTCTCTCGCCAAAATAATAGGTTTTATATAAGAAGTGCGGAACGGTGCGGAATCATGCGGAATGGCGCGTATAAAGAGAATACAAAGCCAGGTTTCCTAGCTATTCCTTTGATAGCTTGTTTTTGGTAGAGCCGTTTGAAACCATTGCAGTGTAAGAACATTTGTCTACATTATGAACATTTGTTTACTTTTTCCCTATCACAGACATGCGCACCTTTGACACCTCGAAACCGTGTAAAGACCTACCTCCAACGGGAGTTGAACATTCCTCTGGGACGAAGACCACGCCTTCGCTAACGAACTTATCGCCTTCATAATCGATGACCGCTTTAAGGCGAAACTTCAACTGCGCCCCTGTCGGTAACTTTGCGATATCGAGGTCAACTTTTTCCTCGGTGAGTTTTGTGTCTTTATCGTACACGACCCAGCCCTCTTCGTTCGAACTGTCCTTGGCAGCAAACTCAACGGTGTAGTACGATACCTGTTGTCCATAATAGTTATCTTGTTTCCACGACAACGAAGATGGGGTTTCCCCAGAGCAATTGCCGGCCAAAGAAACGCCCATTGGTTTCATGGGTTTCCCTATGAGAAATTACAAGTGAAATAGTTTATCAAACGCGTTTATTGTTAACTTGGGCAGAACGAATCAACTCCACAGTTGTGAGAATCACAGTCCGAAGGAGTGGAAAACCAACGAAAAAACAGTATAATAGAACAATGTTTTGCACTAAGGATCATTTTTTTTGTTTGAATAACCCAGGAATGAAAGACTCTCGTTTAGAGTGTATTTTATAACAGCGCGGAAATTGGAACAAGAGATGTAATGGGTAGTGTGGCATTTAGACTACGTAACACATCTTTTTCAAAACTCGCATGAATATTTTCAAGGTAAAAATAAAACGCATAGCGTATGGTGGTTTCTGTCAATGTTCTCTAAACAAAAAAATCAACTTGTTATGGGAGGAGGAGGGGGGGGGGGATACTCACCGATAACGGTGACAGATCCTGTAGATGTATCTTCGGAGACAACGATATTGGCCGCATTATCCTTAGTGAACACGCGGCACGTGTAATTGCCACCGTCGCTCAGTTGCAGATCTTTGAAATACAAGATGCGACTGGGTTGTCCAGACACGCGCTTCTCCAAATAAACTCGCTCGGTGGCGTCGAACGGTTTCCCGTCGCGCAACCATTGGAAGGTGACGGCAAGTTGATCCTTCTCGTAGTCGGCATCGCAGTACAGTTGCACTAGACTGGTTCCCACTTTGTGTTTCACATTTTCCGGATGCTTCGTTATGACGGTTTTGACTATTTTAATAGAATTGAATAAAAGGATATTAAGTGAAAGTGGCGAATATCGTAAGTTCGTGTCCCGCTTGGAGTGTATAAAAAGTTCATCAACTCATCACAGTTGTTCAGCTCCAGTGAGAGGTTCTGATAAAAAAGTCCGTCATAAAAGCAAATGCACAAAAACACACCGTTTCAACACAATAAAAAATGTCAAAAACTTTACACCAAAACCAATACAGACCTTTTGACTAATGGGTTTAGGTACCACCTTGGGAAAACTATTACTAACAAATAATTTTAAATAAAAACATGAAGAGGCAGAACAATTCTCCGATGAATAATTAAAGTTAATCTTGCATAACTAAAGAGAAAACTGAATTGAGTTTTGCGTCGAAAAGGTGTATAGAAACATTAGCTTACCAACAGCCTTTACGGTGGCAGTATCTTCAGCGGTTCCTTTCACGTTTGAGGCAAAACATTTATATTCGCCACTATCTTCATCTTTCACGTTCTTGAGGACGAGCTTTGTGTTACTATCCAGGTATTCTGCTTTTGTCAGGTTATCGCCATCTTTACTCCACGAGATTATAGGCGCCGGGGCGCTATAGAATACACAGGATAGTGTGTTCTCGTTATCTTTGAAAATGTAGGTGGGCTTGGC
The DNA here is from genome assembly GCA_036023255.1 of Mitrocomella polydiademata. Lineage (NCBI taxonomy): Eukaryota > Metazoa > Cnidaria > Hydrozoa > Leptothecata > Mitrocomidae > Mitrocomella > Mitrocomella polydiademata. The sequence goes on from JAYRBV010039566.1 coordinate 4,943, forward strand.
TAGGCCTTCGGTTAGTTTTGGTGGAATAGCTATTAAATAAAAGTAAAACAATTATGGATAGGTTTGATGGAAAATTTCTTGGTATTGTTCTTCTCCTGGGAACATTCTCTTCATGTCAGAAAATAATAAAACGGTAGCCCCCTCCAGAACTAAACAAAAGATGAGAGTCACTCCTCTAATCTTTTTACAAAATTAATATTGATTATAGAAATATAGAAATCTTATTAATAATAAACTACTTAAAGAAATAAATACAATAATAGAGAATTGAATTGTTTTTTAAAAATTAGGCAATAGCTTTTCGGACCTAACAGGCCATCATCAGTGAAATGAAAAAAGAATTAAAGAAGATTTTGTCCAGGATGTCTCAAAAAATGACATTCTTCTGCCAGAATTGAAAAAGAAAAAGATATATATGTACGTACCATCTACAGTGACGAAAACCGGCTGAGCTGCAATCTTCAAATAATTCCTAATGACGCACAAGTACAGGCCGGTGTGACTGAAATCAGTTCTTTTAAGGGTCAATGAACCCCCGGATAGTGTATATCGCTCCCTTAAACAAAACATTGCAGTAATACTGATTAAAAATGTGTTAGAAGAAATATATCTCGCATATGGATTCATATGTTAGCGTCATAAATACATAAATACATGCGAACCATTTCTTTAGTTATTGTTTCACTGCAGACGTTTTTACTGTAGCTTTCCCAATAAAGCTTACAAGAATCTATTTCGGATAGGATGTTGGATTTGGCGATTAAAGAATATAAGACTTCGGACAAAATTTGTCATTAAACACCTTCCAAAAATTATTTTGTTGAATAAAATTTCGTCATCAATTTACCGCCACATTACTTAGCTGGATACGATTACGGAGTACTTACGAGGCATCTATTTTGGTGTTGTTATGGTACCACTCGTAAGCAACTACTGGTTTCCCTGCTCCCTTGCAATTCAACGTCAAATCTTGTTCGTACGTCACAGTTTGTGATATCTCCATCACGGTGGTGAATTTTGGTGCAGCTGAGGCAAAATAAAAAACATTATAGGAATAGTTTAACTATAAACACTAAAGTTCTTAAAATAAGCTCATCTGGAGGAGTGTTTTTTTTATAGGGCACAATATAATACGTGCCGCATCACTAGAAAATTGACTCTCCTCCGTTTTAACATTTGTTTACGGATTCTAAACATGAGTCGCAGTCCGATTTAAATTATTTCGTTTCTCTGACATCACTAGAGAACAACTTACAATGTACGGTCAACATCCCTTCTTTTTCAACGGTCCCTTCACTGTTGCTAGCCACGCACTTGTACTTTCCTTCTGCGAGTGGGGTCATGGGACGAATCTTTAGCACCATACCATTGCCGGAGATTGTGAAATTCTTCTGGGCATTCTTCTCGGCATTGATGTCAGTGATTTTGACACCATCTTTTGACCAGGTGATAGAAGGGTACGGACTGTAAAACAAATAAGCACTTTCTATTGGCTTTAAGTATAAAATAAGTGAATTTTCCTTCAGGCAGGCATAAATAAAATACATAAATTCGTTATCTATGTTTTCATATTCTTGAACAGTAGAAAAAACCCAGTCCAAAGATATTCAGTTACTTTATATAGCTAGCTTATAACGATAAAATTTAACTGAAATACTTACAATCCGGTAGCACCGCATACCAAATCCATATCTTTTCCTTCAATTCCGGTCATCTGGTCTGGGATTTCACGTTCAAGTTTTGGTTCAGCAGCTTTTGGCGGATCAACTAAAGTAAAGACAGATGAGGAGAATGAGACGAGGAAAAATAATAATGATTATAAATCAACACTTATCATATGATTTTAAAGGGGCATTCACATAGCATGTACGCACCAAGGGGGTGGTAGCAAGGTCCATGTAAACGCTAGAGGGTAAAATTTACAATAAAATATAAACAAGTCTTATCGCAGGTACTATGTGGATGTAAATAGGTAAATTTGAGAAAAATTTCAGAATTTCACCCCAAAAAGTAGGGTAAGGGAGGAAAGGATAGAATAGTCAAACATAACTTTTAGGACAAACTATAGAAAGGAATTTCAGTTTTCACCTCAAGTTACCATAGACTCTTTGACCGATCAGGTCTGTCACAACAGTCAACTAAAGAGATTAAGCCAACTAGTTTGATCCCGAAATCACAGCACCTGTAACTGTTCTTACTAAAACTTTGTATGTAATATGTACCTACCACAGGTCTAAATTTGTTTGATTACAGCTTTTTTTCTATATTTATAAGAAAGATGTGTGACAGATCGCTCCCTTGGATGCTGCAATGTATAAAGATGATGAATATACAACTAACCTGTGCTTGTCACCAAAATTTTTGTTGGGACGCTTGGCACTGGCTCGGTGCGGTACAAAATACAAGCCACACCTCCCATGTCATTGACCTGTTTCACGTCTTCCTTGGTTAGTGAAGAATAAACCAGAGCACCGTGTGATGCAAAAAAGGCATTTTTAATTGGCGGTACGCCAGAACTCCACATTTGAGGGGTACCTCCATCGGGCATGTTTCCCCAGACGTACGAATTCCCGATTCCCTCATCATGCTCTGGACAGGCAATTACTAAAGGTTGCCCTATAACTGCATTGATTGATTTTGGGGTATCAAATCTTGAGGAGCCTGTCAGAAATTTTCCCATTTCTATTAAGCGAAAAAAATATAAATAATTTCATTGGAAATGTTATTTTACAAAATGCATTGTGATTTTTTTTAATAGTTATAGAGTGATTTTGAGGGTAATTTTGGAAAAACAGTCACACAATCGAGAATATTCAAAATAATGCAGTTTTAGGTACTCTATGCATTTGAATATTTTAGAAATATTTCCAAAAGCTAGGTATATACAATACCTCATTATTTAATATAACTGACTTCTTTTATACAACGCAAAAATCTTTCTACCTCTCAAAATAATCAGAAAGATTTTATTCTGGTGGGTGTGAGGAAGGTTAAATAGTAGATTGTAGAAAAAGACATCCATCCAGCACTGAAAAATATTTTTTTCTTGCAAAGAAATTGAGGTCGAAAGAAGAAACTTTTTTTTGTCAATGATCGTTGACCGACTGTTATTTTGAACTCTAGACATCGGTCAATACTTACTGTTAAGCTTCACATTTATTTCATTAAATATTGTTCCATAATTATTAGTAGCTTCGCATCGGTACGCCCCTTCGCTATTTATACCATCTATGAATACCAACAGTTTTTGATTATCATTACGCATGATAAATCCATTTGCTTTGGCATCTTTCCCTTTAAAGAACCAGTTAATTGTTAGTTCTTTTGGGTCACCTTGCACCTCACACCATAACGTTAAAGAATCTCTATTGGAATCGTCTAATAGGGGCTCTGGTTTCAGGATCTTCATCTTGGTAATTTTCGGAATATCTAAAAAGATTTTATATTATATTTAGTGTCAATAGAACTGGTTGTAGACACTTCTGGAAAGAACTGAAAATCCTGTATTTTTGTGGTTATACAAAATACAGAACACTAAAAGGTCTATAACTTGGCCGTTTTAACTTTTTAAGGCCCAATTTTTTCACAAAAGTTGAAGGAAGTACTAAGGAGTTCATTATAAGAATATGAAGCCAAAATGAGAAAGTTCATTCTTTCGGGATACCCGAGACCTTAAATGCTCTAGCAGTGCCATACTAAGACTGATTTCCCTGTTGGTTGACTTGTGTGGGCACAAAATAATCAGCCCAAAAAGTAAAAAGTAAAGAATTCTTTTGGCCTCTTAAGAGTCCACGATTGGGACATTTTGCTTAACAGCTAATGAGCAACGATTTTTAATGCATCATAAAGTTCAATATCCACTCTGGGCACTGTCTAGGTAAGCAAGGCTATCCAAAAGCACTACTATAGGGGATCCCATCAAATATAAAACCTAGTAAAGAAAACAAAAAATTAAACTTACCCAGTGCCAAAGCATGGTCTAGTATGGCTAACAGTGGTATGATATATTTTGATACAAATTTCATTTTTCTAAATTATACTTTATTGAATTTTCTATAAAATAAAAACAAACAAACAATATTTCATAGAAATTATGAAGTCAGAAAATCATCGAAAAATTCAATTCAAAACTGACAGTTTCATGTTTATCACAATCATCAGCTAAATTAAATGAATTTTTCATTGAGCACTATAATAGATGGTAGCTGATACTCATCACTGTTATATACAACCAACAATATATTCAACTTCAACTGAAAAACAATAAAATTAAAAAGGATATACAGTACATCATTTCACATAAATAGAGATAAAATGCTTGAAACAATTTTATTCAGTTGTATTATGTAAATATGAGTATCCGATAGGAAATAATAGTATTCAATAAAGAAGTAGTCGGAAAAGCTCAGACAAAAATACAAACACACACACACCCCTTTAATTCGGTGACACAAAAACACTTAAGAATAACTAATCAACCTCCATGGCATCATCATTAAACTTTATGATGCATTAAAACTTAATACAAATTTGATAAGAGAAATTTGTTTATTACCAAAATTAATTTAACCATGGTTACAAAAGGGAGCTACCAATTTTTTTTATCTATATCAAGTTTTATAACAAGTTTTCCAAAAGATGAAATAAAATGGTGTGTGTGACTTACAATACTCCAGGCTCTATATAATTGATCTTACATACACTGACATACTGTAAACTAGAAAGTGTCTCCCTATCTTACCCAATGAAGTGATCAATAAAAATGATACAGGTATTATTTGATAGTACAAGAGTACATTTCGTAGCTGTGGTTTACAAGATAAAAACGAAGTATATATAATATAATCAACAGTCAGAGTCTTATTGTAATCTTATTAATTGTATAAACAGCCACAAACTCACTGGATATTTTTTACAACACTTAAAAACATGTACTCTTTCTTGATATAATATAACTGTATGAGTATCTTCTAGTTCAACACACTCCACCTCCCTTATTGTTATGCCATGTAAGGACTGTACGCAATTGATAGAAATACAACAGCTTTAATTAAGTGCATTGTAATATAAAAACCTTGTAAATGACCATATTATCAAAAGTGAAACATATGATGTCTTTATAGCAATAGCATAAAAAACTGCTATTTTGTAGAACACCCTTTGAAATAATCTAAAATAAGAAGGGTTTACAGCACATCACAAGTATTGTACATGCAGCAGAAAACATGAAGAAATCAATCTGAAAATATATAGTCTTAGTTCTTGAAACATGTTCAAAAGTTACATCACGCAAAGAGAAAGTAATCAAACAACGAGCAAGTCACTGCCAAGAACAAAAACAACAAACTTTATTCATAGCTTTAATTGCTAGTGATGTCACAGGGAAGAAAGAAAAATTCACTTTCTTCGTAGTACAAACAAACCACACTTTTTAAATGTCCAATTACTGGAAACAATCATTGAGACTGGAAATGGGCATTTAACTCAAATCTCATCTGAAAGCGATACAAATTCTTACCGCAAACAATAAAAACTAATTACGGAAACTTTCAGCGTTTCAATCACCATCTGATAGCAATAGGAAAGTTTCAATTGGTAACATTTTAGTACCATTAAAATAAGCACATGACTGTGACGTTATGTACTTAAACTAATTTGCATTTCACTCTAATAGGCTTGCTACAAGAGCCTCTGTACCTGGTCTAAAAGGTACATATTAAGGTGCAAAATCAAGGTGTAACAGAGAATTCAGATAGGACCACATATCTTAACTGATCTTTCAATACAATATGTAGTAACAGCAGTCCCATACTTCATAAACATACAGGTATGAACTCACAATGATAGATGATGTTGCTTTCTGATATAGGTATAATGTTAGTGGTAGTAATATTTGCACTAAGCAAAAGAAACTCATGCTGCACCTACAAAATTGTAGTAGAAACTCTGAGGTTGTAAACTAGGCTACTTTAAAACTGCCCATGTATATGCAATAAGTATGTTTAATGCTAACTAATTTCTGTTGTACTGAAGGGAAATTGATAACAACAGTGATAACAGTACTCTTCCATTATATAAAAACAATTAAAAACATTAAATAATTTGGGATAAAAACTATAAATAAAAAGTAAATCAAACTTGTACAAAAATCAAAGCTGATAAAAGATTTGTAGGCAAAAAACCTGCATTCTTACATACAATTTTTATTGAACTACTGGTAAGGTAGATTTTAGTGACTGACACTTCAAATACAGCATATCATCGGTATGACATTGAGCATATTTATAATAAAGAAAACAATACCTGCAGTTGGTCCTAAAACTTCTCTACACAAGGCAATAGATCAATCATCAAATGTAAATCAATCTGATAGAATCATGCAAAAAAAAGAGATTAATCTATCAGTTGTATCAACTATTCAGATATAGATAAATGACTTTAGACATAACAACTGAGAAATAATAATAAAGAGTTTAGACTTTGAACTGCTGAGCAACTATCTATTAAATCTGGAACACTTTTCATAGTTTTAATAAACAGTATTTTCTTTAGATACATAGAGCTTAACAATTTTAAACAGAAAACTCATTGATAAACTCATTACATACATTTATGTATACAAATATATTGCTTCTATCACTGATTGTCTTTTAACCTTTAGAGGCAATCAGAAGTCCATTAAAAGTGGTTGTGAAAGAATAAAAGACTCTACTAAAATACAAACACATTATATACAAATCTTAATAAAAATCACTACGCTTGCTATATGAACCGATCAATTTTTTAACAGAAAACATTAAAAAGAGAAAATATACACCTTTAAATTTTTACTAAACAAAACTCTTTTCAACAATGTCTGAAATGAAAGTCTACAAAGCAGACTATATATTTAAACTATACTCAGCCACCTCCCACTATAAACAAACCCTCTTCCTTTCTGTCAAGAGTATGTTTTGTTTTGTGGCAGATTTAATAAAAAATAAGGATGTAATTCTTAAGGATTTGTTCTAACATGTTTGTGTTTTTTTAACAGATTTTTTGCATGGATAACACCAAGTATATGTACCACAAATGAATGTAATTTACCATATTCCAATTTCTTTTTTCTCTCAAAAAACTTTGTGAGTGCATGTAGAGCATGTTAGATATTGAGAGTATTGAAAAAAAAAGCTATGTAAAAATACTTCATCCAGACATACAGTAATGTACATATTTAGCTCAAATCTAGATGAATACTTTATAAAAAAAAATATACGTCACACTTTTCTCAATACTATCTAAATTGAGTCATCATTCAAGTTGACAACACATCAAAGAGCTGACACCAATACATAATTCATCAAAGCCAATCAAATATTTCAATGTTTAAACATGTTTGCAAGTTAGTGTAATATTTGATTGCTGAAATGCTAGGGTTTTCTATAGCTGCCAAACCTTTTTATATATTCAAAATCTGATTTAACTAAGTTGTATGTTTTAGTAAACACACCTTATTTTGTACATGCTGTAAAAAAATGTAAAAAAAGAAGAGAAGAGTATGGCCATTATTTAATTAAACTTGTTTTAGCCTTAAAAAATACTAAGAATAATCCTATACATCTCAAAAATAAAGATCTAGAAATAAGACCTTATAATTCTTTGTTCAGAACTGATGAACAATGTGGCTTGTACATAATGTTTGCTTTTTTAAGACCTTGTAAAAAGAAAGCAGAAAAACAGAAAATAAATAAACAGTTGGCTAAAGAGGCTCACTATATTGTTGTTCTATGTTGTTCTAAGTCTCCTTCTACATGTTCAGATTCAAAACACTAAAAGTAAAAGTTTCAAATGGATTTTTCTCTTTGGTTTAGGGAGAATGAAAAAAGAAGATTGCTAAAATTTGGAGAGAAAAAATTGCTTATAACTTATTCATATTCGACTCCTTTGGACACAAATTACAACAGAACAATAGAATCATTTACAGTAACATATCCCCTGAAGCATCTATAATAAGATTCCCAGGTTGGGAAGAAACGCCATAAGTTTTACGATAAACACAAGTTTGGAGGTCCTAAATTTTCAATTCTGTAAATAGCACTATACTAACTGTGATCTTTCTTCAAAATCCTTTCAATGTATTTTAAAAAACCTTAGATGTAAATTATTGATAACCAAAATATATAGTTAAGATATAGAAATTCCTTACTAAAAACACAAGGCAGCTGATTGTTTTCTTAATAATTTGCATATAGCCAGTTCCTATTTTTTTCAAAGAAAAAGCGAAAGGAGATTGAGTGCTTTAGAAGAGATTTAGAGATAGCAAAAAAATGACAACTTATTAATTTTAGCTATATGGAAAATTGAAACAAATCAAAAAATTGATATAATAATATGTATATATCTATATCACCCCAATAATGTAACATGTATGAAAAAATATTATAATTTAAAAGAAACATATATAGAATTCAGGCCCAAATTCTAGAAGAAAAGTGCGTCCTCCTACGCTGCCCTCTTGAAATCGTTCATGAAAGTGCCCTTTTTTGGAAAAAAGAGGGAAGATTTTGTATATATAAAACCCTGCCCTTTTCATGAGAATCGGACGCTGCCCTTTTCTTCTAGAATTGGGTCTGGAAGTACTGTAAGTTGTAAATAACAGTATGTATACAAATTATTTTAAATAGCAATTCCAAAATTGCAAAGAACCGAATCAAGCAACCAGTTTAATAGTAATATTTCTAAAAAACAACAAACTATTTTTTGAAAAACAACAACAACAAGTTAAGTGAATCCACCTTGAGAAACGAAACCTAGAGACACACAGAAAAGTAGAGACATCAGTAATCAAATAAGTTTTAAGTAAGTTTTATTAACACCATACTAATCCAGCTAAGCTTTTTTTTTAAACGCTTCATCATAAATGACGATTGAATAATAGTGCATCACTGATCAAACATGACATACAAGATGATAAAATGAGTCTTCAGAACCAATGCCAATTTCACACTTCAAGGAAGTGACAACTTATAAATTCTTGCCGAAACCAAACACTTGTAAGTGATACATGAGACTAATAAATGATACTCTATTTAATGTAAACAACACACTCTTTAAACACGGTTTTCAGTTTAAAGTTTAATTTATTAAGTTTCAAATGACAAAAGTGTCAAAAAGCACCAGACAGATTAATACCAATGCTATGCTTTAGATTGTAGAATAATTGACAACTAGAATAATTGTGTCACATCTGTAAACATGAACTACCACAAAAAACAATAAAATGTTGTTAAAAAGCAAAATATGAATCAAAGCATAAAGGTGACAGAAGTAGACACGTAGAAACTCCACATCAATTATGAACCCATAGAAACAAACCATGGGAATGGATTACCCTAATTATATCTTAATTAATTCCCTGATTGAAGTAATTTTGTCAAACAAAAGGCAATTAGGCTTTGATTTAGATATGGATTTACATCTTGCATTTTGGTCATCCCCAGACATACAACTTTGTAAACAACAGTGAGATATATAAAGTATATACACAGAACATAACTCATACTGTGAACACTAACATTTATGTATTGGTGTAAATTGCGATCTGTCTGTCTGGGACAAGTGAGTACTGGAAAAGTTTTTATACACTTATGCACACAAAAAAAACAACCAGATAGTAGTTGTATATTTGTTAAATTCATTGAGTACCACAGACGAGCAAATTTGACGGACATGGTTTATATGAGCTGTTCGAATAGACAAGTGATAAAAAATAATACTTAGACCCACTGCCGGATTGAATAAAACAAGGTCAAATTAAATATATAGAGAAATTACATTTCTGATGTATATAAAATTATGCATAGCTTGTTGTGGACATTGACATCTTAATAAATACATACATAACATATATATATGTAATAACTTTAAAATTAAAAAATCTCGATATTCTCAAATATATATACTGATACTTATTAATATACTGATGGGTTGCTGATGCTTTTCTTCTGAATGTATATACTGTATACTGTATAATAATTATTTTGCTACGCATTTTTATCAACTCTGTAGTTATTTCTACCGCTAAACTCAAATTTGCATCGCAATTTGTAAAGTGCGAAGCTAGAGTTTGTACCTGTACATGCGTACATTTTTAATTCTAAAAGAAAAAGTTTTCTTTTAACAGTTATATACCTGTCAACTTCAAATGTCACGACTAATCATATGTCTAAAACATTGTACTTTTAGGCTAGATAGCTTTATCTTTCTGAAGAGGTAAATGAGAAAGCATTAAAAATATACCAGACGCTGCCCTTGTAAAGCTATTTTCAAGTGTGGGGGTATTTGTAACAAAATTGACACAATTGAAATTATAATGCCTATTGTAAGTGACTGCTTTCCCAGTCCATTCGGGAACAAAGTGACCGACGTCGTGCCTTGGCGAGGTCAAAAATTAAAAGAAAGAAACATACTTTACATTCAAACAATAAAAACAAGTTACAATTTTATTTAAAAAGCTTTCGAGCGAGCCCAATGAATATAACATAGTATAGGTAAACAAGCTGAGCAGTTTAATGATAAGAAAGTTCAACATGGCTTCATTTCCTTTACTTACTTTACTTCTCTCTACCACATACACATGTATACACATACTAAATCATGAAAGTGCCCTTTTTTGGAAAATGCATTAAAACAGGGAAGATTTTGTATAAAATAAAACCCTCCCTGCCCTTTTCATTAGAATCGGACGCTGCCCTTTTCTTCTAGAAGATCACAGTATTTAATACTGACAAAATGCGTGTTTCATTATAATAATACCCCTAGCAACATTGAAAGTGTGTTATAGTTACTAGTAGAGAAGTGGGAGTGAAAGAAGTAGAATATATATTATACTGTATATATATATCCATTATTATTATGGATATTTATGAAATAATAAAAAAAAAACATTAAAAAAACTTTGCCACAAAATTCGTACGATGTAAATTCCATCTTCTGTGCTTCATATAGTGAGAGGTGCTGTGGTTGGTGGTTACTATCTACTATCAACGAGTCTTTCTTTTGAATGAAATTAGCCATCGTACTGTCGTAGTTGTTTGTGTTAATGTTGTGTTGTTTTAATATATTGGTCTATTATGTCTGCTTTCGATTTGTTACAATAGGGCGGTGCAATACGTACCAAGTTGTCCACATAACGATAATTCGATTATGAAAATACTTTTGGTAAAAAATAATTTTGAACCATAAAAAAACAACTTTAAAAACATAAAATTAGAAGAAAAAATAAATTTTAAATCGTCTAGAATGTAAAAATAGTACAATTGTACATTTAACATTGAAAATTTATAAAACTGTTACAAAGTCTATTGGGTTTAGAAAACTTGCCAGCACGGTGTACAAAAAAATTGTAAACAAATCGGTAATCCCGGTCAGTTCCGAATCGGAATGATGTTTTGATGAAATCGAAAGTGAAAAACGGCGGGGGACAACTTTTAACAGAAATGGAAGTCAGATCAGACTGTCAGAGATGTGATAGAAATGGCGAAAATTTGTACAAAAGATCTCCTGTCCATATCCCACACTATTTGAGGAATTTTTATTCCTTGACTTTGTCTTTCCTCCATTTTGCCTTTGCTTTGGCACATTGTACTTTTTAAAACACCAATATTGACTGATTTTGTTGGGGATGGGTTTGCACAAAAATTGGTTTGTTATTTTTAGCTACTGCATTAACATGACCCTGCCTGGGCGACCTTCGTAATATGTGCGTGTGTATGGGGTGTATGGGGGAATTGTTCTATTGTAGCTTTCTTTTTTACACTTGTACACCCTGTAGTCTGTAGTAACTTGTACGGGACGGTGACGGGGTCAGTCAGGCAAAACGGCCTAATTAGGAGACACAAAACAAAAGAAAACGCTAAAACTCTAATTTTTGCGACAACAATGCAAAACCGCAACTTCTCTCTTCGCTTAACTTGATTATTGCAATGTCAGCAATAAGTTCTCAAAATTTCAGCTTAGTTCATGATCTTGCGGTCGAGATATAGACTTTAAAAAATATACGATTCGCCGCGGGTGAAAACGCGGGTACCTTTCTGTTAGGTCTGGTCTATACGGCAAAATTAGTGTAGTAAATAGAGCTTTAAAATTAGAGTTTTAGCTTTAACTCCGATTTAGTAAATAAACAAAATGGCGTCCAGAGAGTGCGGATGTGTCCAGCACAATAACGCGGGATCGAAGACCCTTAGGAGATTCGGGCGTTGGGCGTCGATATTTTAAGAACAAGATCATGAAAGTTTCTGATTTTTCGCTTCAAGTATCTATTTTGGCTTGCTCTTTCTATTGGACATTCAAAGAAAATGCGGTTTGGCGTTGTTGTCGCAAAAATTAGATTTTTAGCGTTTTCTTTTGTTTTGTGTCTCCTAATTAGGAGACTGTCTCCTAGTTAGGAGACACTACAAATGTCTCCTAATTAGGCCGTTTTGCCTGACTGGGGGTGTATGAGGTGACGTCCATGCTCAACTTGCCATGCTTAACGGCCATTGGTTGTTTGTTTCTAGGCCCACCCACCCACTAACTAAAACGGTCAGCCATGGCAACCATGTATTTAAGTCAAAAATTCAAGTTGCATGCCATACACCCCAGATGAGGTCAATCGAACGCAATCAAACGTCGATTGGCTACCTGCCACCTGCCATTTTCCACCTGCCACTTGTTTATATCAGGCTATTGACTGCCAAATCAATATCTTGAAGTCTGCCGTCTACAAGATGTAGCACTGAAAACACAAATGATCTTTTCACTAAAATGTCGCCTAATAGGTCGTAATAGAGAAGCACATTTGTGACACAATCTCAACACTGGGGTTACTGGGTTACATCAGTTTTCAACTACGAACTAGGACCAGTTTTGCTTTTTTTATTCCAAATACTCAAACATTTGATTATACTGTATACTCTTGACATTATCGTTTTCATTATCATTTTAAAATAAAATAAGAAGAATGATTTTTAGAAACATTACATAAAACCCTCGTCTCTTATAGAATAAATAGAAAATGATGACCTAAATTCTATAGGTACTTATTTAGCACCCCCGTGCAAGTACTTTTGATGGAGTTTCAAGCACTTAAACCAGCCCTACTTCCACATGATAACACCCAAATGCCCTGACAATTAGAAAGGAACCGATCGAGTCTGGAAGTGACCTGCATGTAAATTCTGTACCAGTGTCACAAAACCTTTCAGGATATACATTATACACCTGCTGGGTCAGCCAAAAGCTGCAGCTCATTGGAGGGAATTAGGGCTTCATACTTCACTCTCCTGCACCTCAGTGTTTTATGTCAAAGATGCTACAGAAAAACAGTACAGAGGTATAGGGTGGGGCTTGTTATTTGGGATGATACAGATGGGCCATTATCTAGGTAACGATGGCTAGTCCCTTTTCATGGCTAAAATCCAATCCAAGTTTGCAATTGAATAAAATCCAAGATTGCAATTGATATATGCGATATATTGGTATATTGATCTATTAAGAGCCCGCTTTCAACCATTTTTTCTTTCTAGACCTCTATAGAAATGAAACTAGTGACTTGGAATGTAAATGGGATTCGTGCTACTAACAATAAATCAACTTCTTTAAAGACATTGTTGGACTCACTGGCTGCTGATGTTATCTGCCTACAGGAGACAAAAATAACAAGTTAGTCTTCAGGTTTCTGTTGTATTTTTCAAATAAAATAACATCAGGTGATAGCTAATATAAGCTTCAAGGAACCGCTTAAGAAACAATGTGAATGAAATTTTTTATACAATATACTTTAAGGGTAGAATGTTTCGCAATCAGAAAGTTTTGCGTAATTATAAAAAAAGCAAAAAAATTGTGTGAAAAAATGGTGGTTGATGAACACTTCTGTGAATAGGAAATAAAAGTCAAAACCAGTTAAGTTTAAAGGGGAAAACTACCCCCTAATGTTTTTGATTCTATCTATTCATTTAATAAATCTAGAACGTTTCCGAAAGTTTTAGCGAATTTGGTAAAGTTTTCACCAAGTTATAGGGTTTTA
>JAYRBV010039677.1:0-30797 GCA_036023255.1 Mitrocomella polydiademata
AAAAGAGCCGTAAACGGCTATTATTTCCTTAAACGGCAACCACTTTTCTTTAACACTCTGGCCGCAGTCTAAAAACAATAGCCAAGTCTAACTAAGTCTAGTAATACGGCACAGGAATCTTGATTTGATATTTTTGCGCTACACGCTGACACTTTTAAAATTAAGACACGCACTATCTCGGAGCAAATGACTAGTCCTTGTCTGGTTATTATTGCGTAAAGGGAAAGAGGTTTCAAATAGTTTTAAAGCGCGTTTTAAATATAGAACGACTAATTTAAAATCTAAGAGTTTAATGATTATATTAAATGGGAGATAATTCACTAAGGTAAAAGCGCACGATTGGAGAGAATGAATCCCGGGAAGGTAAACAAACTACTAGAACACCCCGGGAAGGTAAACAAACTACTAGAAAACCCCGGGAAGGCAAACAAACTACTAGAACACCCCAGGAAGGTAAACAAACTACTAGAACACCCCGGGAAGGCAAACAAACTACTAGAACGCTCAAACTCAAGAATCTTTTTTATCGATAAAGACCCTGGGAACGAGGTTGCTCCTCCCTCCCAATTATTTATTTGATAATTTCCACCGAATGGAAACAAATTGCAATTTATTATCGCCAATTTATTATTAGGTTTTTTTAACTGTAGATAAGGATATATACGGATAAAGCACTGATATACTAAGGTCTGTAAAATACACCAGTCAAAATCCCGTACGGAATGAGGTGCGATTCACTCGATTCAACATTTCCGTTTAAGTGCCGTAAATTTACTACTGTAGACTAGTTTACTAGTCTATATTTTAAGTCGACAGTCACAAAGTACAAAAACGCACAAAAACAGTATTTTAACACAAAGAATTTACCTAAAAATTATGTTGAACTTGAAGCCCTTTTTCCTTCGTGAAGTATTACACTAGTCGGTTTTTTCTTTCTGACTCGCATTCCCGTACGGCTTTTTTAGCATATTTTACAGACCACGTTACTTTAAGGACCCCATATTTTCGCCGTTATCCGCAATTAAAGCACCGTTAAACCGACTAGCAAGCAAATTTACTAAAGGAAATTAATTTTCACCAAAATTTGCGTTGCTGGTCTATATAAATTTAGTAAAGTTTAAAGAAACCATATTATAATTGTTTCCATGCCGACAATGGGGAATTATAAGGTATATAGACATAGAGTGAAAGCTGTCTTAAAGCAACACGGTATTATTCAAGCCTTGAATCGGGGTAAGGAAGAAACAGGATGAAACGAAGCGTATTACATATTAATGTCACTGCAAAATTTTAAATATTCACAAGCCCAACGAGACCTCAAACAATCGCTTAACCACACATGTGAGGCAATGGAACATGAAAAACATACGCTGTTAAATTATTCAAAATTTTGAAACATGGCCAGAATCAGGTTTTCGGTATATTTCGGTTTTATTCTTACATTTTGTGAAGTTGGTGGCAGCTCTGATTATTCATGTTATTTTTTCTCTAGAAAAGAAGAAATCTGAAAATAATTTGGCCGCCGAAGTCCGTGTTTGTTTTTGAAATAATGTTTATTACAATGGTTTTGCTTTGTTTAAAGTATCTTTATGGTTTTGTGAACTATAATATAAAACAATGTCGAAAATTTAGTCCGGTGAAAATCTTGTCCTAAGATATTCTTGTTTGTCCGGTAAGTTATAAATGCAGAGCACATCCATCTTACATGATAGTAAGACTTGCTTTACGAGGCCCCACTTACGTCGCCTCTTATGTAATTCAACCGGCCTGTGCATAAGATGAAGGCATTTTACATGCCGCACTAACGTCGCCTCTTATGTAACTCAACCGGCCTGTGCATAAGATGAAGTCGTTTTACATGCCGCACTAACGTTGCCTCTTATGTAATTCAACCGGCCTGTGCATAAGATGAAGTCGTTTTACATGCCGCACTAACGTTGCCTCTCATGTAATTCAACCGGCCTGTGCATAAGATGAAGGCATTTTACATGCCGCACTAACGTCGCCACTTATGTAACTCAACCGGCCTGTGCATAAGAGGAAGGCATTTTACATGCCGCACTAACGTCGCCACTTATGTAATTCAACCGGCCTGTGCATAAGATAAAGGCATTTTACATTACCTTTAGTTATGTTTACATTTTAGAGTCTTCTTCATAAGTACACGCTTCACCTTAGAGTTTGATTCAGCGCGGCGTTAGTGCGGACTTACAAAGCAAGCCTGAAGCACATATTGATCATTTGATGACAAGGATATTAGCAGCAAAACTCTCTAGCCGGCTCACGTAAAATTGATAATCCTAACGGTGCTTTTAGCGGCTAGTTTAATACTTTGTGTGCAAAGTTGTCTTGTTTCTTGCAATGACCTGTTTAAAGTACTTATACTGAGATACCGTAGAGGCAGATCTAAAACTAAAGTAAGACACGCGGAGAAGTGTGAAATGGAATTAAAATATCGCTAGGCATTGGAAAATGGTAATACCTTATCGGACAAAACAATGTCGGACAAAATTTTCGTGACCTCCAAAGAATTTCGTGACATTTGTCCGTAAATTTGCCCAAAGTTTGTGTAAAACTTGGACAAAATTTAATTCAAAATTCAAAAACCGCACTGACACCCTGTACATGTTGGCAATTTTCAAGTTTCTGACAAACAGTTCGCAGTACGTATCTAGGCAAGGTAAACTTTTATTTTGGATTCGCTTTCTACGAGGGACTTACTTTTTTATACTTTGGTAGGAGGTATTTTAAAACAAACTTTAATAAATAAACGCAATTTTTTTTAACACTAGAAAATCAGTGAAGTGAAAAACAAAAAAAAGTTGATTTTGGCCGACTAACAATGATTACGGTGCATGATATTACTATTGCATCATGGGTAATAAAAGTGGATGTTTAGAATGCTTCGAATCGGCGGACTACATAATTTCCATTAAGACCGGCGACACAAAAGGAGCCGGGCTACACAACAGTGCTCACATTGTACTTGTAAACGCCGAAGGGGTTGAGTCCCGGCAGATAAAACTATCCGGATGCTGCGTCACCGTATTCAAGAAAGGCCGGACCGACAAGTTCCAAGTCAAGAATCTACCGGGCTTTGGGAATGTTAAGCGAATCATAATCGAGCAACATAAGGAACAAAATGAAGTCGAGTGGTACATCGAAAAGATATCGGTTTCTCGAGTACTCGAAGACTCACTCGATAAGGAAACGATGTTTCCCGTTCACCGCTGGCTGCGCATGAATAAATCGTTAACAATTGACGAATACGATTCCTGCTTGCCGCAACACGATCCGAATAAAGAACAACGGGAAAACGAAATTGCCCGTAAGAGGGTCATCTATACTTACAAGAAACAACAGCTTGACTTGCCACCTCAGGTAAGGAGGAAAAATGTTAATTTATATCGTTGTTGTTCTATTCGCAGCATTACTCCAGCGGGAAATGAATTATCTGGCTCATTTTTGTATAGAAAATTTATAGCATATGCTCGTTCGGCCCGAAGTACTTGTAGTATAACTAGACTGTATTTGTTGCAGAGGCCCTAACTACAAATAGTTTGAGCCGTACGAGCATAGGCTAGAAAATTTGTAGATAGTGCTATTGTTCAGCTGAGAAACCTTAGTTTACAGTGAGCTTTTCTTGTTTATTAGCTATTCTGAGCTCAAGGAAGGGTAGCCAGTTGGCAAGGGCGCCGGGTTGTTTCTCTCTAGAGGAGTCTCTGTTCCAATGATCGAAGGTTCGATCCCCCGTGTCTGTCCATGTTGCTCTGATTGAAAATCAGGTCTGAAAATGTAGGCTAAACTGCATTATTCGGAACAGTTACCTGGACGTGAATTACATAAGTGTCAGTAAAACTGGCTGTGGAACCTTCTGGTAAGAACCAAAAGGCCGTCCAAAGGCCCTGGGTTAGTAAAGGCTATCGACAAGGAAATGTACTACACTAATGTTCCACTTAATAAACATTTATTGTTATAATAATTGTTAGTACTACTGTTGTTTTTCTTAGATGAGCAGAATACCACGCGATGAAATATTTAGTAATTTCTACAAGGTGAGTTTGACCATTATAATCAGATTCGATTTATAATCCTCTAACCTCTAGGATGGACCCCTGTCTCCAGTGCCCCAGCGGGCAGCTTAAAATAAATAATTTCCAGAACCTGCTGGGTTGGGTAAAATTTAACTTGTTTAATAGATGGATGGTCAAGATCTATTGTCTGTTCGTACCAAGATACACTAGAGTAACCCACTTAGAAATTGCTTTTCTGGTTCACTAGGGTAGTTCAATTAAACCTGATCTGATTCGGGTGTTTTTATTTCCCACGCGTAGGTCAGAATTTGGCCAATTTTTAAACACTTTTCACTTAAAGTGTTTAGGTACTGAGACAAGAGTGTTGCCTGTAAGAAATTCGCTAAAAAAGTCACAGTAAAGGAGGGTGAAGCAATGAACTTGATATGCACTCTCCCTCACTTGGTTTTTATCCTAATACGCCCTTATTTCTTTCGCAGTGGGACATTTTACAGAAACGAGCCGATCTGTTCAGAATTTACGAGGTGAAAATTCTCGAAAAAGACGAATCATGGCGCAACTTCGACGAAATTAAAGGATTATTCACCGAAAGAAGTAAAAAATTTCGCTTGCCAATGGTAAGACCTTTATTGTTTCTGATGTTTTATAGGATTTGTACCTTAATTAATTAATTAACCTTATAATAGTTTGAAAGATGTTAAAATCATTCAAAGCTTAAAATAAAAACCCTAAAGAACATTTTAAGGATACACTTTAACATTCTTTTAAGAACACTTACATTGAGATTTTCGGCTTATAGTAAACGAAGAATAAACGCTCCAGCGACTTCAACAAATTTTGGATTTCACTAGCTATGAGAAAAAAAAACGAAGCGTTCATTCAACGAGAAAAGAAGAATAACTAAATCTGTGAAATACACAGGTTATTTCTCTCTATCTATCGAATTACGCTATTATACAATTTATAGCAGCAGTTATGTCGCTGCGTGTGAAAATGCCATTCATATTAAATCATGAATATATCCTTGGACATGCAACCCGTATTCAGAAATAACAGGAGAAGTATATTCGGGGAAAAAAATCGGGAAAATGGGAACTTTATTTTCGTCTTTTATGAAATTATTATTTTTTCATAAATGCTTTAAATTTACAATCATGGACATCGATAAAGATTACTAAATTTGCGTAAAGGCCGTTTTTTTTCTAAGCATTGATAAAAAGCACCTAAATTTGGTTGTTAAAATCCAAGAGCAGATGTCGTTTTCTTTCTAAGCATTGATAAAGAGCACCTAAATTTGGTTGTTAAAATCCAAGAGAAGATGTCGTTTTTTTTCTAGGCATTGATAAAGAGCACCTAAATTTGGCTGTTAAAATCCAAGAGCAGATGTCGTTTTTTTTCTAAGCATTGATAAAGAGCACCTAAATTTGGTTGTTAAAATCCAAGAGCAGATGTCGTTTTTTTTCTAGGCATTGATAAAGAGCACCTAAATTTGGTTGTTAAAATCCAAGAGCAGATGTCGTTTTTTTTCTAAGCATTGATAAAGAGCACCTAAATTTGGTTGTTAAAATCTAAGCGTAAAGCTCGTTTTTTTCTATAAGCAAATAAAGATCCTTAAATGGTCTCATTCTCGGAAACCATTATCAATTTGATCGAAATTTCAAATATTTAAAGACTAACTTAAAGACTTGATGACTAACAATAAATTTTTGATGACAAATTTAACCGGAAAAACCGAAACTCGATTCTTTATGGGTACTTGAAAGTTTTGTGTAAATATACCCTAGTACCTTAACATCGTTAATTTTCGCGAATCAGTAGTTTAATAACTTCATAAAAGAAGAATTTACACTAAACTTTTAGGGCAATTTCACGAATGTGTGACTTTTTGAAAATCCGCTAATTTTAATTTTTGAAAATTGGTCTATCAGAAATATTTTTGTTATAACTTTCTTTTCGCGAAAATAGGCAAAGTTCGCGAAAATCAATGATGTCAAGGTATAATATAATTATTTCTTCCTAATTCTTTAGGCGTTGTCTTTTGGCGACGAAGTTTGGAAAACTGACGTTCATTTTGGACGACAACGACTACGCGGTTGTAACCCGAGGTCTATAAAATTATGTAAACAAATACCAGAAAAGTAAGCTCAAACATTATGTTGTTCTAACGGGTCAGCATCGTTCTCAGGACATCTACAAATAAAGGACTATAAAGAATATACATAGCGATAAGCTAAAAACTGTGTTCATAAATCACTGACTGCTTTATTGAGATAGACCTCAAATACTGCAGGAATAAACTAAGAGGTCGTTCATCTGTCGGTTTGAGACCACCGGTCAAAATCCTCTTAAATGTATTTGAAAGAACGAGGCATTTGATGAAAGCTCAAACCGACAGACGAACTATTAAACTAAGCAACAAACAAAACAAACACTAACTTAGAACACAAAAAAGGCCCAAACGAAAGTACAAAATAAGCACTTCTTAAGAGGGCCCAAAAAGTCCGCAAAGATAGTCGAAGGAATAAGCATGAAGCACGAAAAAATCAAAATAGTTTTAACACAACAAAAACCATCAACATCCCTAGAGAAATAAACAATAAGCGTTTCTTTATAAAGATTCTTTCAAAAGACGAAATTCTTTTTGACTCACTTGTAAAGCGGTGTATTTACAACATAGTCACTTCTCTGCTACGGAGTGTGAACAACAGAAGGTAATCATAACAATTAAAGTGACTCTCCATCGCTGAGGTGTGTTCTAAATACGCCGCTGATAACACTATGTAAATTCGCGATTTCTTTTCGTTTGTTTTAGTTTTGCTGTTTGTGCAGCTAATCTGGAAGGATTGTTAGATGACTTCACTTTAGAAGAAGCTCTCGAAAACAATCGAATTTTTATTATCGATCATTCGATGTTGGATGAAATTACAGATGCAGATTGCAAACAAATGGTAAAATCATTTCACACGTTTTTATAAAAACATATGCTCCTGAAGAGTGACCCGAAAAACTTCGGTCGTTCTTTCACATGTTGCTAAAACCCAACCTCGTTCCCAGGGTCTTTTTTTTTCGCTTTTTTTACCAATCTGATAAGCCATTAAACATCAGATTGGTAAAAAAGAGCCTATGAACGAGGTTGGCTAAAACCAACATATTTCTTAACGACACTTTTCACAAGAAGTGAAAAAGTAATGTTCCTTTGTGAACGTTATAATGACAGCGTAGATTTTTTGTAACGGAAGTGATTAATTTTTTCATACTCGACTTGTTTCAAGCTTTTTTATTACCATAGACTAGCTTGCTAGCCTGTTGTTATGCCGTATATGTGTACATAACACTGTTACTATACTGACCTGTAAATATTATGGCACGGGAAAAGATATTACCATTATACTAATGCTTGAAACGCTTGAAATGCGTGTAAGCCACAATGACATTGTAGATCTTTTGTAACAGAAGTGACTTATTTTTTCATACTTGACTTGTAATAATCCAGAGCTTCTGAATTATGAAATTATCCTATCGCAACAATTGAAAACTGTAGCATTGAAAACAATACCCGCATGTCAACAGAGTCAGACATTTTTTGCGTTGGATTACTCTGTAAGCTTTGTCTGCGCAACATCCCACCTTGCTCGGTCTCCCAAAAACTTTATAACAAATTGAAAACAAACTTCCAAGACTTGTTGAATGAAATTTTCTCAAAAACTTAATGGTAGAAAAATGAAAAAGACGAGGGGTGAAGCACTCGAAAAATCTTGTACGAGATTTTTTGATTTTTTTACGATTTTAGATTTTTTGTTGAGTTTTTGAGTTTTTACCTCGATTTTCTGATCTTTTTCCCCTTGATTTTTGAATTTCTTCCATGATTTCTGATTTTTGATTTTTTTTTTGATTTTTTTAAACTTTGTACGAGAAATTTTTCGGAAAAAGGCCTATTTAAACCTTTTAAAAATACTTTCTTTAACCCTACTATGCAGTTCGCAATATTAGATAAGATAAGATCTACAAGATAAGAAAATACTCACTAAATAAAAACATATCAAATTGTACAAACCATCTCACTCAACAGCAACTTGCTAACAACAAATTCGCAAATCACATAATGCACAAAAGGAATCTTATTCGTTTCAGACGGCGTTTTGTTGGTTGATATAGAAATTTTTCGGAAAAAGGCCTATTTAAACCTTTTAAAAATACTTTCTTTAACCCTACTATGCAGTTCGCAATATTAGATAAGATAAGATCTACAAGATAAGAAAATACTCACTAAATAAAAACATATCAAATTGTACAAACCATCTCACTCAACAGCAACTTGCTAACAACAAATTCGCAAATCACATAATGCACAAAAGGAATCTTATTCGTTTCAGACGGCGTTTTGTTGGTTGATATAGATTTGTTTTGATTATTGTTTCACACATTTCTTTACAAACGTGTAATGCGAAACAATTAAATAAAATGAAATAAATTACTGTCAATTCATATCAAAGTTAATTTACCGTCATTAAAATTAGTAAAAAATATGCAATATTAAAAATTATACGAACAAGAACTACCCGAGCTAAATAAAAAATGTTCCTACCCTATACCCCTCAATATATAGGGAACTTATGGAAGAGTTTGATAGGCTAGGTTACCTTAGGGAATTCACGAATAATGTGTTATAAGTGGTCCAACAAGAAATCTTTGGGTAAAGTGTGTTTATAGCGAGTGGAGGGGCTAACAAATATATATAAGAAAAAATTGATATTCTTTTTACGGTTACAGCTGAAAGCAGATGCCGTATTACTTTTACCCTGTGTACGACGACGCAAGAATGACATTTTTGACTAAGAGCCAGGCGCGTTTTTAATTTCACGTGCCGCCTCACCGCAATTACTTTTATATATTTTTCTCGGCCCGGTCAACACTCTCCATCTTTGTGTCAGACTGACTTAAAATAGAGACTAGTAAACTAGTCTAATACTAGTCTAATCCAAAAGGGAATAACACTTTACACTTTAGACATGATACTAATAAAAAGTAATGTTCTATTGTTTACAAAAGAACCATTAACTGATTTTATGTATTAAAAAGACATTCATTGCTGTAGGCCTTATTGTTTTATTGACATTTAAAAGTCTTTTTGGTTATAATGAGTGACATTTGAATATAACTTTACACTTGAATAACAGTTTTGATGGTTTTTGTGTTGTTATGCTATAAACGTTTTAAGCTATATGGCTATTTTTATGAATGATATATTCCCGATGAACAAATTCCGATTTATCTGATTTTTGTTTTGTTTTTAGATACCGAGTCCTATGGCGCTCTTCTACTTGAGCGATGCTGGCGATTTGATGCCCGTCGCAATTCAATTATATCAACAAGCACACGATCGTAACCCGGTAAGCTGATGATTTATTTTGCTGTAATAATGACTGCGATGTCGATTTTTGAATTTTGATCGTAATAAACTTTAAAAAATAATGAAAACACACCGTTTCAACACATGTTGAAAATTTTACACCAAAACCGATCCAGACCTTTTTGACTTATGAAAACTATCAACACATAACACATAATGAAATTTTTAATAAGAACATAAACGGCAGCACATTTCTCCGATGCATATAATAAAAGTTAATCTTGCATAATTAAAGAGGAAATCAAGTTTAGTGTAACATTCATAATGGTAGAATTTTGCGTCGAGAAGGTGCATTGATACCAGAGTTGAAGGTACCCAGAAGGTCTCCAAATCCTAACAAAAGGGAAAATATCACCAATTAAATATTTTGAGTGCCAATTTAAGAGAAAGTTTTTTGAAACCTAATAATAATAATAATAATAATAATAAATACGTGTTCTCTGCCTTCGCAGAATCCGTGAGCACACTTGTATGTACACTTGTATGTAGGACTCAAATGTAACAAGAAGCTATGACCTCTTGCTATATTTGTCCTACAGACAAATAATTTAATAAATTAATTAAGTTAATCCTTTTACAAAGACACGCAATGCATCTCTATCTTTTGTCATCACGTTTAGGTTTTCGACTGTTTTGCCTGTCCATTCACCGATATCTTCCTTTTTTACGTTTTCCTGGTGTCATTCCTTCATATACTGAGCGAATGGGTAAATCGCTTCGCTTAATGTGACCAAACCACGTCAGCTTTCTCTGTTTTATCAGGGTTGTTATTGGTTTGAAACCAGTAATATTCAAAAGCTAAAAAGCAAAACCTAACGAGGTAACAATTTTAATAAAACCACTTTTTTCACAAAACCAAGAGAGACAAATACTCAATTTAGCAATTATTTTTGTGCCTAAACCTTTATTTTTTTATAAGCCCCATTACCCCTTTTTTAGTCTTTTATTTTCATAATTTTCTGCTTCCATATTCTCGCAGGTGTTCGTTCCAAGTGACCCCCATTACACGTGGTTGTTAGCCAAAATGTGGTTCAACAATGCTGATGCAACTTTCCAAAGAATGCTCCTCATGAGTAAGATATAGTTATACCTAATATTTATCCCAATTCCACTTCTATATAGGAGGTTTTAAAGGTTTTGAGGAGAGGAGCTCTCCAAACCCCTAGGTGGAATCGAGAGTGGAATGAGTAGCTTCTATTTGAACGCGCGTTGTGCGAGGATAAATGTTAAATGTTCACTAGTCAAAAACCTCATAAAGTAGACTGGAAGAACGAGGTATTTGATGAAATTTGCCTCGATTTTACAAACGATTGAAGAACTATTTGGTGACAAAACAAAAAGCTTTAAAAGCTTTCGTAATAATGAATTGTTTTTTAAATAAATTTTTGGTTGGAGTTATTTTTTTGCGGTCTTTTTGAGGTTGCAAGCATACAGTTGCCGTCCGCTTAGTAAAGTGTTTCGTAAAGGCTGAAACCGAGGCACAAAGTATCAGCCTCTTTTCCAGGGGCTTCTTCAAGAAGAGAAAAGAAGCCCTGAGAACGATGTTGACAAAGTACATATATTTTAATGGTGCCTCCCTTTTTAAGATTATTATATTGGATTTATTTGAAACTTTTCTAGTTTTTTAATTATTTTATCTGTTTTGTTATTTCAGCATCAAGTCATTGGGTATTGGAATGCATAGCTGTTTCGTTACATCGGAATCTATCCCCGTCACACCCGATACATCGATTATTGCAACCGTATCTTCGATTGATATTACCGATCAATAAGTGCGTCACATTCTTTGTCCATTATGACCAAATACCAAATATGACCAAATACCAGCCACTTTTCTAGTTCCTTCCCTAAGAAGATCATGAAAGTGAAATCTATAATTTAAAGAGGCAACCCCGGAGAGATTTCTGTAGGGATCCCAAATTGAATATAAAAAAAAGTTTACAAGTAAATAAATGATTGATGCTCATGACATAAATATAAGGTAGTACCTTGGTTACGAAGAGAATTAAGTATTCAACTTCACTTAAACTAACATGTAGTAACTAACAACCCCCTGATTGAACCATCTGCGTGTTTAGAACATAATCATACACATTAAGATGGAGAGTTGATTATACCTTTTTTGTCAATCACACTCCTACTAGGGGGTTCCACCTGGGTAAACCTTTATACAATCCTAAAATTTATTCTTCCTTCCTTCCTTCCACAGCTTTGAAATGCATCCTTTATTGAATGGTCACAGTAATTCATGGATCGATCAAAATATGACAATCAAGAATGAAGGCATGATGAAACTCATTGAACGATAGTAAGATGTTTTTTAGAATCATAAGAATTCCTTTAAACCCCTGTTATAGTTTCTCCTCTCCTCTAAAAGTCTAGATCAATAAGACTTGTTTCCCTGTCCTAAATTATCCTGGGTATCCATGCAAATTTTCCGAGAGGGTAAAAGAAAGCGAGACGGTTATCCCAATGATATAGAAAGATATACTCTTTCTATATATCTTTGGTTATCCCATCTAGTCACAAATTGCCTCTTTTCTGAATTCAGGTCGGCACATTCCCCGTTAGCTCCTGAGGGCTTTAAATACGTTATTGTACGGTTATTTAGTTTGCTTTGAAATACCTGACTTAATCATATTCTAGGGTTTTATCTAATGTCAATTTCAATTTTTTTCTATTGTCAATTTTAGCTGGAAGAATTTTGATTTTACGAAAGACATTCTGGAAGTTGACAAGGAGGAAAGACAGGTACATAATTATTATCAAAAAAGCTCATGTGGGGAGGGTATTTTACTATTGTTGTACGGATTGATATCATTGGTTGGTTGAAAACACTCCTCCACTTTGCCTTTTAAGTTTATTTGATGTTTCTTTTCCCAAAGCTGCTACCGGAAATATCGTGAATATCAGGAAATATCGGGGGAAACGGGAAATACCGGAAAATCGGGTAAAACAAGAAATGCGGAACACGGGATTCAACTACATGAAATCGAGGTTGATAATTGAAATCTAAACATGTAAACGGTATTTTGGGAAAGGAGCTATCGATTTACTTATATTTTGTGGTTGTACAATAAAATGTTCATAATATAATGTTCATAATTTGACAGGTTCTGGACGCTCAAATATTGGGCTGTTATCCGTACCGAGACGACGCGCTAAACTTGAAGCAAAACATTCATGAATATGTCACTCAAATTGTCGACGGCTATTATGGTAAGTTTTTTAGTCATTACGGGACGTTAGTTAAACGTAACGTGAGCGTAACTAAAGTTTTTCAGAAGATTGTATACACCCCGTACTACAGTATTTTATTTCAGCTGTATATAATCTCATGATTGATTTTGTCCCAAACACAACAACTGTGTCTAAAATAGTAGTAGGACACATACGACACAGCGCGTTCTTATCGGCCTTTTTTTCGATACTGATACTAGCTCTATGGCGTCAGATTGATAAAATAAAGCACGATAGAGAAATAATCGAGATTGAAGTAATAAATGCGCGCGTACAATTTGAATAAAATGTTTCTACTTATAGAAGTTGAAGATTTCATAATACGAGACGAAGAAATACAAAATTGGGCTGGTGAACTGGCAAATAAAGAATGTTGTCATTTGAAGGTATGTAGGTACATAGTGAGGAGCGCACGAGGATAAATAAACCTGCCAATAGATCAGATTGTTGTAAATGTGAGAAAATACTCTCCTCCGCATATAGTATATTAGAGATCACGTTTAGAACATAGTCATGCCTCTTTCGATTGAATGGTAATCATAATCATTAAAAGACTCTCCATCTGATGTGTGTGACTATGTTTTAAAAACGCCGCATCAGTGAAAAACGAAGTATACTTCGCGGATGGACGATTTCAACCTTTCCAATACTGTTTTTCTGTCTATCTGCCTGTTTTTAAAGACCACTGGTCAGCACTTTTTAAAAAAGAGAATCAGGTATCATTTGATGAAAATTGCCTCGATATCCCAAACAAGTTTAAGAGACTTTTCTAAAAAGAACGGATGGTCAATTTCAAACAAACTTAGACAAACACCAACCGAACTCCTTTACCCAAATTATTTCTCTATTTCTAGAACATTCCGGGAGATGGTGAATTCGCATGCAAAGAAGACTTTGTCCAGTTCCTGACACATGTCATTTTCAAAGTCACTGTGGAGCATGCGTCATTAAATCTACCGCTGTACGACGAATGTGCCTTTGTTCCAAACTATCCGCTATGCATGAGGGGAGATCCACCAGATAGCAAAGTAAGTTTCAGGGGCGGATCTACACGTTGCCTCGCATGCAGCGCGCGAGGCACTTGAAAACCTACAAACATTGCCGCGCGGGACACGCGGGAAAATTTTACAAGACTACGAAATTTGCGAGGCACTATAGAAAAATCGTGTATCCGCCCCTGAGTTTGCTTATAGTTAACTTTCCTTTTTCCATGTTTTTTTATGGACTAGATCGCATCGGGTGGTCCATTGTTATTTATAAATTTGTTACGAATAAATGTACAGATAAAGAACCCTTTTATTCGGAGCCTACACAAAAGTTCCCGCTAGTGAAATTGATGTTCATGTCAACAGTTTTTCATAAATTTGTACAGCCAGTCAATTTCCTACAATTGATACCTTAAAGGAATAAAACTTCGCGGGACGGTTTAAATTTTAAAAATAATAAATAATATTATAAAATAAAAAAAGTCACGGGAACAAAATTTCACGGATGACCCCTCCCCCTCCCCCTCAAAAAACCCTCCCCCCCAAAAAAAAAACCCTCCAAAAAAAAGGAAATAACCAGAAACCCCCCCCAAAAAAAAAGGAAACAAAAAACATCTAAATGCGGTAAATAATTTTTAAATTAAAACCAATTTTTTTCGTTTCTTAGGACTCTTTGACGGAAGCTGATGTGATGGCCGCTCTCCCTTCCAAAAACACAACGATGGAGATTCTAATCATCAATAAGTTGTTGAGTGAACGAGACACCAGTGGACTCGCTGATTCAAGAGCACAGTTTCAATACGACCCGGTTTCCCTGCCGGCCAGGGAAAGGTACGTGTAAAGTATTCTTTTAACGAAATGATGCCAACCTCTCTACAATTTATATTTTTAAAGAAATTTTCTTGGGCGCTCTGTACTTATAATCAAATACACCTTTTCTGAGATTATCATTTTTACGTTTATAACCTCTTTTTCATGCAATACTTAATGTCATGACAACCAAACCCAAAGAATACAGATCATAACTTTGGGGGATCGGATTGTCATGGCAATCATACATGAAAAGGAGGTTAAAAGACATGAAAATGATACTCGGGAAAGGTGTAAATACCTGAATATTGATATTCGGAAATATAATCTTTATTAATGATGAATTTTCTGACACATGCAGCCCTTGTGTCAACCTCGTCCCCGGGGCGCTTTGTGATCCGCTATTTTTGATATGCGGATGCGGCGATAATAGTCTGTTTGCACATTTTGACTTTTTAATTTTTAGTTGCCTTCTTTACATTAGTGTACAACAGCCCAGCGGTTTAAATTCCGTTGTCTATTGTCTCTATTTTCAGCATTTATAAAAGTTTCCCACACAACCTCGTTTCCAAGTAAATCAATGATGGCCACCTTTTTTTTTTTTTCATTCTTTTTAGATTTTTCGGCCAACTTCGTGAGACTGCAGCGGTCATTGACATTCGAAACAGTAGACGTGAAGGAATGGTCTACGATTATCTCAACCCGAAAGCTAGTTCCAAATCCCTCAACAACTTGTCATAAGAGGGGTCCGTCTCCAAATTTTACTGTCAAAAACCACACCTTTACGCCTACGGCGCAGTGTTCGAAAACTAAAAAAAGTACCCTTACAGTGCATTTTTATAAATTTTTGTATTACAGTGGAGCAAAATGCACAGTTTTCAAAATTTTAGTTTTATTTAAGTTTGTATTACCAATTTTCGAACCTTACAGTGCATTTTCCCAACTCTAAAACATCCGGTATGCAAAATCATACGAGTGCCCCCCCCCCCGGGAAATTACCACATACAATCCTGTATTACTGGGTAATTGTACTGGGTATTAAATTAAAGTTTAAAGGTTTTGGTAGAGAGTCAAGGGATATAATACACTATTTTGTTAAATCTCTTTTTTTTATTGCGGTAGATTGTAAAATAAAACTAGAAATAAATTGTTTTTAATCAAAGCTTCATCTACATTGTGTTATATTACGCGATGGTTATCATTTTTTGGTTATTTATTATTTTATCAGGGTACTAAAATATAAAAAATAACTGCAAGGTTTTTTAGAAAGTCAACTTACCATTCTATACTGAAAAGAATATCATTAGAAATTCCAAGTGAGAGAGGGAAGAAATTTTGACGGGAAGAAAGTATGGTGGTTTTGGCGGATTCGCTATTTAAAGCTGATGATTTTTATTACGTCATCCGCCAAATTGCTTCTTCTATATATTTCATTTTTAGTGCACATGCGCAATAGCAGCTTGAACATCACGGTGGTAACGTGTCCCCAAAAACGCTTAAAATAAAGTAGGAACATGTTACCACCATGGTGTTCGGCTAAATAACCTGGAGGGGAAATGGAAATTATTTTTCCCCTAGCGTAAGTCAAACTAACGTCTCAAGGTAACAACGGAGAATCTCTAACAGAAAAACAACAGAATTGAGACCCGAATACTATTCTTAAAATTATAAATGCATTAGAAAATATAGCCTAACTACATTAAATCTCTTTATAAAGTATCTAAAAAATATTGACCAAGCAAACGGCTATGTAAGAGTTCATACAAAAGGTGTGCGTGTCTCCGAAGATTTTTGAAATCTTTCTCTAAATAATTTTTGACAATTAATATAAGTTCAGACATCTCGCCTCTACGAGGGAGAGCATCGTGTGCGACAGCAAACCAAACAGGTAATACATATCAACCCATATATAGTTCGTCTGTCGGTTTGAGACCATCATCTTAGTCTTCTATAGAAAAGTCTCTTGAACTTGTTTGAAAAATCGAGACAATTTTCATCAAATGCCTCGTTCTTTCAAATACATTTAAGAGGAATTTGACCGGTGGTCTCAAACCGACAGATAAACGACCTCATAGATATCAGCCCAAGCACACCAAATAAAGTTGAAAACGAGTTCACTTAAGGGAACTTCTGGTACGGCACGGGATCAGGAATCTGGAAGCCACATGCAAATAATTCAAACATCTGTTACCCTCGCTGCATGCTATACAACCATATATGGTCCACTATAATGTTTGCATGAAGGGGCTGCGTCAAAGTTTTTAGCACATCAAAAACTGTCAGCTCCACTCAGACTTCGGATCTGTTCATAAGTCAGCCAAAAGGTTAACGACCACGGTGCCTAAAGTATTTAAAAATATCGAATACAGTCCATAGCTAGGAAATTTTTCTTACATTTCTCTATGTTACGTATTTTAAAATCTGTGTCATTTCTAGACTAGCCTGCTAGCTTGTATTTATTAACGGTGAAAATAGATCGCAAAATAAATAGCTAAATAATACAAAACTGATAAAGTTTATGTTGATAAAAGGAGCCCTTCAATGAATGAACTCTACAAATTGACATCAGAAGTATGTGGCATTTCCCGGGAAAACGTAAAATTTGGCGCACGCACGGCAAAAGCACGACAAGCGTACGCCAACTGCACGCCTAAATTAGCGTGTTTTTTGCACGGCGTATTACAATTCGAATATAGAATCGAATATACATGCCTTCCTATTTCTCAAGTTTTTCTTAAAATATTTTGTTTCTGTGATATGTTTCATCCGCAAAAATAATTATCCGCGGCTCACTCGCGAAAACGTCTCCCCATATATAAGTACAATGTAGGTATAGAAAAATACCTACCCAGAGGAGACTAGTTAAAGTCTTTCTTTTTAGTATAATATAGTCGAAAACTTGTATACAACGCGCATACGATATTTAACAGCAAAGATGGAGAGTGATAACTGGGTCGGGATTTGGTCGTTTTATCTTTTCCCGTGCCGTACTATTTACAGGTCAGTTTAGTAACAGTGTTATATGTACACAGATACGGCATAACAACAGGCTAGCAAGCTAGTCTAACCCAAAGTTGCTTTTATACTTGTTTTACAGCGTTGTCGTATTAATTGATGTAAATTTATACCATTTGAAAGAAGAACATAATTATGCTTAAATCTAAGTTTGACGGTCATTTTTTAGTCAATAAAGTCGGGAAATCAAGTATCCTGGGTATCAGGCTACTGAATCAGGATTCATCATATTGGTCAAAAAACAAAAGGCTCAAGGTTCCTGATAAACCTCTCGCTAAACCCAATAAAACCAACTTTGAATTGTACTTGTGGTTTTTGAATTTTTGTCAAAATATCGGAAAACTGCCAAAATTTATGACTGTGATTGTAGAGCTAAAGGCAATTTAAATGACGATTTGTTTTATTTAGTCCTGCAAAATACACACTAGAAAATTAAGATAGCTAGTAACATATAATCTTCTAATCTTCCAGGCAAATACCTACTCCATAGTAAATATTTGAGTTTCCCCTTTCATGGTCAGATCTCCCTCAACTGATACTTTTTAAATATTCTCCATCAAAAACATTTTTCTAGATTAAAACATTTTCGCGTTTTGAAAATTTCTTGGTTTGAAATTATTAAAGGCGAAAATAATTAAAAAAACGCAATAATTTCTGACCACGAAATAAGGCACACTATTCTACATTTCATCTGACTTTCAACCACACACAAATGTATTTATTTTTCAATGGGAATATCCGTTAGCAGTTGTCCCAAGGACACCTTATATGGCGTTTGATCCAAGTCCAATGTTAATTTCTTCCCACGCTCTCTGAACTTATGAAATTGCTCCAAGGACACCTTATATCTGTTGGTATATTTGGTATATTAAAATATTTGTTGGTATTTATTAGTTTATCTAGTTCACTATTTGTATTA
The DNA here is from genome assembly GCA_036023255.1 of Mitrocomella polydiademata. NCBI lineage: Eukaryota > Metazoa > Cnidaria > Hydrozoa > Leptothecata > Mitrocomidae > Mitrocomella > Mitrocomella polydiademata. The sequence goes on from JAYRBV010039677.1 coordinate 18,415, forward strand.
CACCAACGTTAAATAAATTTCATCTATCCATCTAAATTCAATGTTAATTTCTTCCTACGCTCTCTGAACTTGTGAAATTTATCCATCTCCCTTATTATATCTTTGACTTTTGTACCCACGTAAATCGCGAATCGTTCCTCTGTTACCAGCTCGTCCCCCGCCTCGTGTAGTTTGGCGACCACCACCTTTTGAGCTTGAAGCCGAATGTTCTCTAATGTACCGTCCGTGACACCCGTAGTCTCCCATGTTACTCCCTGCCAGACTCAATTTAATTTCGTCTGACAAATTAAATCTTTCTATATCCATGCGGTTAGCTGGTATTCCCGTCATTTCTTGCAATCTCTCCTTAACCGCCATGATGGTGTCAATTTGAGAGATCTTGATGTTAATGTCCATCCGTTTCATAAAACGCTGGAACCAAAACTGCATGTTTATGCAGGGTGCAGCTTTTACGAACAGATTTATTGTTAAATGTTGTTTTCAAAGTTTTCAACGTCTACGAACAGCTCAGCTAGCCCTTCCTGGTCTTGCAGCACTCTCTTGTTGAGTAACAGTTCTTGTGTGCTGGCGAGGATTCTTCTTGTAGTCTGAATGTATCGTTTCAGGTCTTTAATAGTGTACATTGACTCGCTGATATGATGAGGATGAGCGGATTTAGCCTTCGCCAAGTCTTTTCTTGTGGTGCATTTCGTCGCGAACGTCGATTTGCGTTTCGCCTGTCAATGGTTTAACGGTCAGCCTTTCCCACTGATGAATATGGTGAAATTCACAGAACGCGCGTGGGCTTGACGCTGACGCTGAGGTTTATGACGACGTTCGACTCATACACGTTATCGAAAATCAATTCCAGCAACGTCATACTGTGTAGATAAAATATTTTCATTTTGTAGTAAAAGATCTGTAGGGATGCGTCGACGTTGTAAGTAGTTTCCAAGTGCTTCGTTATGTCGAGACCTCTCGAATGGAAATCGAGTGGGAACGAGCAGAGTTTGGTTCCGCTGAAAGTCCGAATCTCAAACGGGTCCAACTGGTAGACGCCGAGCGGTAATTTCTGACCGAGCGGGGATTTCTTTTCAATGTTCTGATAGCTGATGACAGCCAATTGCATTCTGACTTCCTCGCGGGAATCACCACTGGCTTCGAAGAAGTCTTTAAAGAAAAGAGAACATAACCTCTTAAGTCTTAAGGGAGATCCTGCCTACGTGCGAACCATTTACAACGAAACCTATGGAAATCAGCAATGAGAGGATATCCTAATCACCGATGACGGACCAGCAGGTTACAAGCCTAGCGTCTTAACCAATCGGCCGCAGTTCCATTTGCTAAACAAGCGTTTTCCCAATATCGCCTTATATCTCATAGCTTAGACTCTAAAACCCTTATCTTCCTCGCCTATGATAATCTGATATGTGGGAGGAAGAGATGGATTGGTGAAAGCCATTATGACTGTTGATAAGCTGAACCAATTAAATTCCTTGAATAAGTATTGCTACACCACAAAACGGCACACTCCTTGACTCTGATTCGTCGCCCTAGCTCATCGCGGTTGGCTTTCTCCAAGCTCTCTTTTATTTTTTCGCAATTTGGAGACGAAGCTATATATAACTCAAGACGAACACTATCATTAGCCAAAATAACTTTTAAAAAACCACCTCATGAATAAAGCAGCTAGACGAGACGAGCCTACCAGAACATCTCTGCTGTAAAGTTGACACATTTGAAACTTTCTAGTGTCATTCGTCAGAGGTTTTTTAGTGTGTATTTGTCTAGTTTCCATACTCTACGGAACCAGTTTTTGAAGATCTACATGCAAAAAACGCTATACCTTTACATACAATACTTAATAAAGAGATTTAACAGAGTTTTCTTAATACGGTGTTTTGCAAACGGTTAATTACGACACAAGAGAATGACAGCAGCGTTAATTACCATCCTTTTGTTAATCACTTATTCAAACGAAAGGTTGATGTTACAGAAGAAATATCTCTTTTAGAAATCTTTACATAATAGTATACAGATTAGCTAGGAAACCTGGCTTTGTATTCTCTCTATACGCGCCATTCCGCATGATTCCGCACAGTTCCGCACCGTTCCACACTTCTTATATAAAACCTAATAAATGAATTCGATTAAACCATTGTTTGACTAACTTTATATATTTTGTGTGGTGATTTGGGTAGTGAACGAGTCAAGCCAGGTTTCCTAGCTATATACAGGTTTAATAATTTGAAATTCAGCACCTTTAAAAGTCAACAACACTTCCAGAAATGACAAAATGAATGTGATCATTTAACTCGCTGTACCAGCTTATTAATGTATACAAAGACAATAAATGAATTCGATTAGACCATTGTTTGACTAACTTTATATATTTTGTGTGGTGATTTGGGTAGTGAACGAGTCAAGCCAGGTTTCCTAGCTATATACAGGTTTAATAATTTGAAATTCAGCACCTTTAAAAGTCAACAACACTTCCAGAAATGACAAAATGAATGTGATCATTTAACTCGCTGTACCAGCTTATTAATGTATACAAAGGCAATAAATGAATTCGATTAGACCATTGTTTGACTCACTTTACCAGCTTAACATAATGCATAAAGACAATAAATAAACTCGATGAACCGATGTTTTTAACAATGACGAACGATTATTGAACTTGCTTTTAAAGACAGCTCTATTAAATCATATTCAAATAATATCCTTTAGTTATGTTTGTTATGATAAGATCTGACTGTTGTTTTTTTTCAGACGAACTCATATAAATGAATGTTGTAAACTTGTAAACGAAAGTTGATTGATTGTGAGTAAGTTAAAACGATACAGCAGGATTTTATTACTTCTCAATAAACACAGCACTTGACATTTAACGTTTTTAACTTTTTGACTTTTCAGTGAATCAGGTTCTTTATGTTTTTACTACATAAACATCAAACCCAAACTTTTAAGAAGAATAAAATTCTCGTTTATCTAACCTTGGCTGGCCCTCTTAAAATTGTTATAATACTCCAAATATCTTCTTAGCCAGCTAGAATCTTTTCAAGCTAAATTCTACAAAGGCACGAAAGCGTTGAGATTACAATAACATTCTCTAGTTCTCCAAAGCCTTTCTGAAGGGCGTTGATCATCAAGATTGCAACGAACGTGAAGAGAGTACTGTCATAATGGGTTCGATAATTAGAACACGTTTTTCTTCCATACAGGAAACCTCCTCTCTAGAAAGTTTCGAAAAGCCCCTTTTTACAGCGGATATGGTTCAGTTGGTTCGTCTTCTTTAGCTGCTTTTTTATGCACGAGGTGTCTATTCATAGTCCACAGGAAAGATCTTCAAATCCCCCCTAAATTTGTAAGGGAAAAATGCACTTTTATCTGGCAAATTTAGGGGGGAATTTGAAGATATTTCCTGTGGTTATTTGCCTAAATGATTGTGTCCGTCTTGAAGTTCAAGGTGATAGATGGGGAAAAACCTGTTCAACTATTCCCACATTATTCCATCTTCTTAATTATATATTTCAGGTTCTAAGTAAAAATGAACAGAAGTCTCTACAGCGTGACAGTAATCAGTTCGGGTGGAGGCTTATTGGCCAACGAGTGCACTCGACAGTTACACACGATAGACACATTGAAAGCTGTCATCCAAGAAAAATTTGGAATACCCGAGGATTTGCAACTGTTTCTATCCAGCGATGACAAAGTGTGCAGATATATCTCCGAGAACACTCTTCTGTTGAAACTCACCGTTAAATATTCTACAATAAGTGGATTCAAAGAAGTTTGCGAACAACACAGACTTAAAGTCTTCAGTCTGGTGCTGGTTTCAAAGGAGGATGCGTTCAACGAAAGGTTGAATTTGGAAGGTATCTCTACTATAAAGGACATAAAAACACTTCTTCAAAAAGAATATAGGGTCCCGACGGACAAAGCAATTCTGTTTCAAGGAAAGGTATTGATGCGCGATGGAGATAAAATATGTTCTCTTTTCTTTAAAGACAATAGTGATACCCAAGAGGAGGTCAGAATCCAATTGGCTGTCATCAGCTATCAGAACTTCGAAAAGAAATTACCACTCGGTCAGAAATTACCGCTCGGCATCTACCAGTTGGACCCGTTTGAGATTCGGACTTTCAGCGGAACCAAACTCTGCTCGTTCCCACTCGATTTCCATTCGAGAGGCCTCGACATAACGAAGCACTTGGAAACTACTTACAACGTCGACGCATCCCTGCAGATCTTGTACTACAAAAATAAAATATTTTGCCTCCGCAGTATGACGTTGCTGGAATTGATTTTCGTCGTCAATGACGTGTATGAGCCAGACGTCGTCATAAACCTTAGCGTCAAGCCTACGCACGACGAAAAAGTTCGCGCGTTCTGTGAATTTCACAATATCCAGCAGTGGGAAACGCTGACCATTAAAACATTGACAGGGGAGAAGAAAATCGACGTTCGCGACAAAAAAGATTGGGCAGACGCCCATCCTCATCATATCAGTGAGACAAATTACACCATTGAAGACCTGAAACGATACATTCAAACCACAAGAAGAATCCTCGCAAGCACACAAGAACTGTTACTCAACAAGAGAATCCTGCAAGACCAGGAAAGACTCGCTGAGCTGTTTGTGGATGCTGAAAATATCGAAAATAATATCGGGAATTTGATAATAAATCTGTTCGTGAAAGCTGCACCCTGCATAAACATGCAGTTTTGGTTCCAGCCATTCATGAACCAAACAAACATTAACATCGATGTCTCACAAAGCGACACCATCATGTCGGTCAAGGAGAGGTTACAAGAAATGACGAGAATACCAGCTAATCGCATGGATATCGAAGGTTTCAAGTTGTCAGACGAAATGAGAATCTGGGAGGGTGTCACAGGGGCGACTACGAGCGGCACGTTAAAAAGCAAGCCGCTTCAAGTTCGAAAGGTGGTGGTCGCTAAACTTCACGAGACGGGCGTGGGCGATGATACGATAACGGAAGAACGATTCCTTGTTTACCCAGGGGTGAAAGTCCGCGATTTTATAAGGGATGTCGAGACATTTCATATGTTCAGAGAGCGTGGGAAGAAATTAACATTGGACTTGGATCAAACGCCATATAAGGTGTCCTTGGGACAACTGCTAACGGATATTCCCATTGAAAATGAAATACATTTGTGTGTGGTTGAAAGTCATATGAAATGTAGAATAATGTAACATTTAAAACATAAAATAAAATAAACGCGTCAGATTTTATGTTTTGAATGACAAACTTTTACAGACTAAGGTAAATGAAGTTTTTCGAATTTGACAAAATTCTATCACGCGTCCTACTACAAACGACTGTACTGTACTGTGTCAAAAATTAGGTTTTCCTCTGCAGTATTCTGTTTTCATAGTGCGTTCTCAGAGCTGAATAGTGTACAGACACTATTGAGTTGTCAACATTTACTTCAAGTAACGATACAACATTTTACTATTTTTTCGCAAGAAAACCATTTTTGTGGATATTTACAGCCAACTGGGAAAAAGCATAAAAACAAACAACAAGAAAACAAGAAAACAGTATAATATATAGAACTTACCATTCGTGACCAAGTTGGAACAAATCCTTTATAGAGTGAAAAGAATCCTTCCTTACGAATCTATAACAAGAATATTTTTTTGTTTTTAAATAGAGGATCGTCTTCCCCACCTGCCCATGGAATTATTAAAAAGGCAAAGGGGGAGGAGTGTTTTCTATTGAGAAACACTCCTCAGCGCAAGAAATAATCTAAAACAAAACTTGCTAGAGGATTGTTATCCAAAGTGTTAATTCAGCAATATTGAAAATTACTCTTCCAACTTACATAGACAATCGTTATGCCCAGTCAGTGAAATAAAATAAAATTTATTCAATTGTGCCCAAACTCTCAAACAGTCACCCATGCATATCTCTCATATCCATTAATTTTTAAGGGTACCTACTGGAGTTTACTAAAGCATCCACTCTTTCAATAAAAGAATATTATTTCAAATAAAATGCAATTTTTTTTTACTCGTTCAAAGTAAACACTGTTCTCGATTAGACTGAACCAATCTTTTCCAAACCGCCCACTGAGACTACTCCCGTGTGACGGAGGATTCTGGTACAGGGTACTCTTGGTTACCCGTGTAAAAAGCAACGCACAATAATCAAATAAGCACCCATGGCGCTTGATTGAACATTTTACGGTATTGGTGATTTTAAGTGGTAATTATGCTGCAAAAAAACCAACTCACCGTTCTCGTTAAGCAATCCATGGAACCTTTGTACAAGTCTGGATTATTCATGATACGAGTTTTGACCACGTCTGCGGGAGTACCGAATGTAGCTGCAACTAGGCCGGAACTTATACTAGAAATAGCGAAGAAAAAGCATTATAAGCATTATACATTACCATCTAAATGATTATATGCGTAAATATCATTTACCAGAGTGCTGTCTACTAAACATAAATGTTAAGGAGCGGTATATAAGGGAAACACAGAAAAATATGTCTTTAGCAGAACTAAAAGTGTCTTCTCACGACAATAATCAGCTGCAAGATTACCATTTATAAATTATATGTTTTAATCAAATAAGCTAAAAAGTTCTGATGAATTTGTTTTTATGATAACAAGAAGAAACGGACATCTTGAAGTGAAAATGTAAACAAAGATGCTTTTCAACCGTTCAAACCAGTTTTGTTGACGACTTGTAGTGTACTGTAAATATCAGTTAAAACATCATGTCGCCAAAAGAAGCTAGGCTAGACTGTTTACTTTGTTCTCGATAACCTAGATTTGAGCCTGTAACACAGGCTATTCTTTAATACCTCGATAAGGTGTGAGTAACATAATTATCTTCTAAAGATGTTCTTCGAAGGAGTAAATGTTTCACTGTATCATACGTCACCAAATCTGTTAAAAGAAAAATTTATTATATGTAGAATTTTAAATCATCAAATTATAATGTCAGTATCGGAATTAGTCAATAAAGCTACCTAAGATTTTAAGTAAACAGCCGTATGGTGGTTTTAAAGTTCCTGTTTATAATATGTCAGGTTGAATTCGAAAATTTTAAACCCTCGTCCTGTATATTCAAAAAAAAAAAAGTTCCTGCCCTAATAGTCCTTTTCGCAACTCAGTATTTCAAGAGGGCGCATTACTGCGAAAATGTTTTGGTTCATTGTTTGAATTATAAGAAGAAATCAATTCCAATTGTCAAGGGTTCCTTTAAAAACCAGACTTGAATAATAACTTTTGTTAACCTTGATACCTTTTAGGGTAAAGGCGTGTAGTTTGTTTTTTTAGACTTGCAATTTAATCCTTTCAAACAAAATAAAAAATAATATTGAGCAAAATTCCGACATACCACCCAGATTAACAAGAGCTGCTCTTTGAACGTTGGGTAGCCATCCCCTCCACAATCCTAAGAAACCACTTTCTCTTGACAACAACCAAAACGCATGGAATGGACCTCTATACCTAAATAGTGAACATAAAATAAATACTATAATGTGTCTTCAGCAGCGTACTAAAACCTAGTTGTGTACAAAGTCAGCCTTTGGATTGTTAAAATCAGACATCTCCGAAGAAATGTAAATATGCTCTACATGTACAGCTGTTCTTGATATTTAAATCCAGGAATAGCACTTTCCAGCCTCCAAGGTCTTTTCCCAAATATCAATCTGTGATACCACACTGATTTACTGGTAGAAGATCGGGTCCGCTACCGGACTACCGGTCACAACAATGAGGCTATAACCTCTAATTTCTATTGTTGTAGGTTTTTCCGCAACTCAGACAAGACCCACATCGATAACAATCTAAGCTGAGGAGGGTATCCTGAGAAACAAATTGTGAATTATAATAAAAACAACCATAATAACAACAACTCCAGTTAAGGTCAGTCTACCTTGAGGCACGGCCTTCCACCAGCATTTTCCTTCCTTCCATTTGCATCTGTACTTTGACCAGATCAGTTGGCGAAGCAAAGAACTGAGCTAAAGCCCCTGATGACATCCCACCAATCAATGATTTCCTTCAAATAAAAAAATAAAATAAAAGTTTCTTCTTATAAACCTTTCATTCTGAATTAAAATATAATTATACATGCTCAAATAAATAATATATACATTACTGTATAGCCAACATACAAACTGAGCAAAACATTTTTCTCTATCATGATAACAAAGAATTTATGCTTTCTATTTTTCGTACTGTACAAAAAAATCTACAATCGCAGTCATAAATTATGGCAGTTTTCCAATATTTTGACAAAAATTTAAAAACCACATTCAAGTAATTAAAAGTTGGTTTTATTAGGTTTAGCAAGTTGTAGAGATTTATCTCAGGGATTTAGTCCAGAACCCATGATCCTGGAAGACATTCAATTTTTACGGTTTCTTGATTTTGATTGACGAAAAAATGATCGTCAAACTTAGATTTGCAACCAAATTACGCGTATTTTGCTTTTTTTGCCAATAATTAATGTCCCTGATTGTAGATCGAGAAAACTCTGATGAAGAATCTAAAGATAATTTGGAGGAAGGACACAATATTCAGTGCCATATCAACAAAAACAATCCCTCTTCTTTGACTTTTTAACAAAGGGTTTTGTCTGCTGGGACTGACAATTACGTAACATACCAAAACGGAAAGTAACCATCTGGATCCTTTTTCAGAATATGTTCCCTTGAATATTCATAAAACATCATGCGACAACCAGTGTAAACTAAAGAAAAATCAATAATATAAAACTTTTAAAGAAAATTCAGGAACGGTTCATTTGCAATCCCAGTAAAATTTCTAGAAATCACAAGCAATGAACAACAAAAAGATTCATCAGTTTTTATTTTTATTTGAAATGCATACATTATCAACTGGTCCATAAGTTTATGTCAAAAAGTCAAAGTTGATGCCGTAAAGTATTTTCTATTGAGACCAGAAAAACAAACTCTTCTTCATAAACTTTGTGAGTATTTTGCCTAATTAATGGAGGGTGATAATAATAAGTTCATACCTAGATGCCGCATAATAGCTGGCTGCAAACCTTGCCATAATTTGAATAAACCTTCTTCAGTAACTAAAATAGTATAAGTGAAAAAAAAAATTAAATATATATGTTTCTTTTTTTTTGTCTGTCTTCAAACAGTGTATGTTTGTAAACATTATCGACAAATATTGCCAATTTAGGACCGATCTTTAGATACAGTAACTTCAGTCGATTAAACAGTGTATATAAGAATCTGTCAACCTATAAAAAAATTTGCCGACCTACAGAGTATCTCAGGACGGCTTTGCCAACCTAAATTTAAGCCTAGGCTGGCAAAAATTTGAAAGTTTCCTCTGGATTCACAGGGCTGCACGGTTAACCCAACAACAACAAAAAATTTAATCTGGTGGTGTATCATACTGGAAATCCCAGCCAAAGATTATTCTTATCATTTCAAACATAGCTAATTAGGAATAATATTTAGATGTACCTCAAAGAATGTCATGGTACTGTATATACCTCAGAATACCGTAAAAATATAAAAAAATACCCAAAACAAAGTATTGTCACATATATTTTCTCCAATCTTAATAAATAGCCTTTTACTAAATTGCTTCTTAAAAGCACCCTGGCTATTATTTATAATAAAGAGTTTTCCCAATTGGGAAATTGCTTCTATGTCAAGTGGGAAAAGCTGTTATACTGTTATACTGTACAGCTCTTCACAGAGGCTGACTAACATTCTGGACAGCACCAGATCAACCCTGTTTTTTAAATTTGGATCGCATGTATGGCGCTGATCTTGCTTTTAATACATTTCACACTGAGCAGGACATATTTGGCTTGAAATTGTGTTTTACGCCGGACAACACTGTACAAAGTCCGGCGTCCAACCAGGGTCCTAAAATTGACTTCCATTTACCTATTCCAGCTGCAGTTTTCACCATTCCACGATAAGGAATCGGTTCTTTATTACCCATCAATTTTCTTGAAGCATGTTCACCTTGAGTCTGCAACCTGGTCTTTGTTATATCCAATGGATATGTCACTGCAATAAAGAATAAAATATAATAATAACAGATTTATCCAGCGCTCAAAATAAGGATTCAGTTGTGACGGTCAAATATATAGACGAGTTCGCTGTTGTGCAAAACATCTTGGGAAACCAGAATAAATGTAAACAAATTCCACTATAAACAAGATTGGCAAAACGAGGCCAAAACAAGCGAGTCGCCATACTTGTTTACAGTTGAGTTTGTTTACATTTGATTCTGGTTTCTCAATATGCTTTGCGCAACCGCAAACTCGTCTATGTCTATTGACTGCGGCGCGGAAACAGTTTCCGTTTTCGGAAATTAAAAATCCAAAATATACGGACGCATTATGGACACTTTTTTAAAGTATTCAGAGAATTTCCCGACATTATCTTTGAAAAATACAAAGATAAATACGTCAAAAATGTGTAAATCAAGTGGAAATTTTAAAAAAGTTAGAAAAAGTTTTAGGAAAGAACACTGTATTCTAATGTCGGTAAATATGTGAGAGGAAGGCAAGGGAAGAGTATTAAAAAAGTAGACAGAATCTTCTATCTATCTCCCTGCTGCCTGGCCCCCTGGACATGACCAGAGGGTTGTAATTGAAGTAATCGAAGTTCGATTTTAATCGATGATAATCCATCGATTAGTATTCGATTAATACGAATAATCGATAACTAATCGATAAGTCACAATTTCAAAAGATTTCATCTTCGATTAGATCTTCGATTACGTCGATTAATTCGATTAGACCCACTTCGATTATATAGATTACTTCGGTTACTTCGATTAGATATACTTTGATTATATTGATTACTTTGATTACTTCGATTACGTATATACACTTCGATTATATTTACCACAAAAAATACTTTGTCTTTATAAAGCAGCCGCATCGAGTTAACTTACTAAAATATAACCTTTAGGATATCTTTTTGTCACCGTGTTTACAACACAACATGCGGCGAAGCAAAAGTCGAACAGGCAGAAATGCCAACCTCGTTACCAGCGCCTTTCCTCATTTTTTACGCGCGCGAAGAATTGGGAACGAATTTAGTTTTTCTCTTGTTTTTGTTGGAAACACATAGAAATTGTGTTTTTATACAATCAAGTAATTGAACTAAACAAATAAGATAAACAAAACGCATCACTTTTCAACACGTGTATATACATTATTTCATTTATTTATATTATAACTCTCTTTCCGTATTATATGATTATTGATAAAAAGCACATGGTCTGACGTCTGAATGTTTTCTGTATAGACTTTCATATATGAACACATGCTTGTTTACATTACATTGCTGTTAAAACAAATAGTGTCTACAGATTAAAAAAAACACGTGATTCAAGCGGAAAAACATGTGATCCATTCATTTTTTTATGTAAAGAAAAAGAAGTACAGATTGAAACAAAACACGCGATTCAATATCCATTTATTTTCTGCTAATCCTGCCAATTGTAATTCATTGATTCTGTCATTAGAAGAAAAGGAAGGAAAAATAAGATGTTGTGTTTGTTTGCTCTTAGTGGTGAGTGTTTTTTTTTTTTATATCCGCGACAAAAGGAAGTTGAAGTTACGACATTAATCTATACAATAATGTAATCGAACTGATCGAAGGTTGTCGATACTAATCTATGTAATCGAAACTCGTCGATATATTTTAAAATGTAATCGAACTAATCGAAGCTGTCGATACTAATCTATCGTAATCGATACTAATCTATAAGTCACAATTTTGGCTAAATTTAGAATTATTGATTAATTTAATTAATCAATAACTAATCGATCGATTATCGAATTCTTCGATTACAACCCTCTGGACATCATGAGGAGCATGACAGATGCCGATGGGTGTAAAACGTTTTACTTGCTCTTGTTTTTCTTACCACTTTCTGCAGCCGTTGCAGAAACACAACACAGTGCATATTTCTTTGCAAATGAATCTTTCGCACCATCTACACCTCCTGGACGACCCATCTATATAATCCCAAAATTGTTGTCCAAAACAAGGTTGTGCACCGTCTGTCTGTCTGTTAAAATTCCGCCATTTTGTTTGTTTATGTTATGTTACTTTTTGCTTCTTTGGCACCAACTTGGAATTCTAGGAATTTGGCACTTGATAGAACCGAGACCCCTGTATGTATAGCGGGATGTAGTAAAACACGGAGTACCGGATCCGGAGTGGCGGAAATAAAATAAATAAATAAAAATAAATAAAAATAAAATATAAATAAAATATAAAAAGAAATAAAAGAAAATAAGATATAATAAAATATAAAAAATATATAATATAATAAAATATAATAAATAAATATATTATAAAAAAATATAATGAAATAAAATATAATAAAATATAAAAAAATA
>JAYRBV010039678.1:0-18984 GCA_036023255.1 Mitrocomella polydiademata
GATGAAACCAATATCTTTCACTTTGTGAAATCTAAAAATCACTATAATCTACAGAACTCCTACAGCGTAGCGTAAAGAATTCAAGATGGCGGAAAAAAAAGATTTAACCGGCACCGATTAGAACCGTTAGATAGATAGAGAGAGAGATAGAGAGATAGAAACATACGCGGCGATTGCAATATCTTTCACTGTGTGAAATCTAATTATTCCTTTATTTCGTTCTACTAACTCAAGCCTACACAATTCAGCTCCTCCACTTTCAACTCGTTCCACCGTCTCTAGTACTTGCAATTTTTACACTGTCAGTTAATTTCACTGTCCCAAGAAATGAACGATGCGATTTAAGAAGTCTAAGAAGCACTTTTAGATACCGCGCCTCTTCTAGCCTAGAATCAGCTCTTCTATTCCTTCAATTCTTGAATATTTCCTAAAAAGTATTAACGACGGGTTCCTTCGCCTCTTTCAATGGCACTTAAAAATTTACAGTTGCGCTGTGTAGCAAAGCCCGTAACATTATGGAGATAAAAATATTTATGCAAGAACGGCCGTTTGGTAGGAATAGTATAGGAGGTTATAATATTATGGAGATAATCATAACTTTTTACGACGACGATACGAAACCCGAAACCCGAAACCAATACTCAGCTGCTAAAAGCGCTGACTAATTAAAAGTGATGATTTGTACAAAGACATTGTCGTCGGGCGTAAAAACCTAAACAGCTAACTAATGATAATATTCACCTCAAATAATATTTAAAGTGTTGTTCGGTATGATTTTGTTGCTTCTTTTATTGTTTCTCCTGTCTCAAAAGAGCGAAATTTGTAAAGAAAATTAGTGTAAAAGCTCACTAAGAAACAATGCGAAGCAAAACATTTCTAAATTGTGTATGAAAAAGCATGGTCGTTGTACCGGCAGTTTTACGAGCGAATATTTTTGTTATATACACCCTGTACAGAAAATGTATGCAACCATTAAAACAATGCAGATGTAATTGTTAATTTATTCTTTAAAAAAGAAAGACATTAACACACTTTTCTTTACACCTCGGGTAATTATATAGTTTACAATTTAGTTTGGCCATAAAATATGCCATTTATACATTTGAAAATCAATGAACAAAGTCGCCCAATCTTCATAACTGACATCAGGGAGTTGGAACTTTTTCCAACTCCCTGCTGACATGTCGAGAATTTGGCATGTTGATGTTAGTTGATGAAATAGCGTCCTGTCTTTTCGTTCCTTTATTGCATGTTGGACGTCTTACATATTTTCCTAAAACTTTCAAAGCTGATAGAATATACCTGAAACTTTACTTTGCCGATGTTGTTTTTGTTTTTTGTTTTTTCTTAATCTAAAAATCCGAAAATAGGGTGCGTTACCTTAAAACCTGGATATTGCTAATACTCAAATGACAAATGAATCATATATTATAAAACTTCTGTTTGTTTTTTTCTATTATCTGATCCAAATCTGCAAGGCTGGCGAACGTCTAGTTTTGTTTAGATTGTCCATGCTATAAATAGTTGATTGTTGCGATAACAAGCACGCAGGGGTATGGTCATTTACACTACATTAATCTTCCCAATTAGATTTGTCATTAATACTATTGACATCGAGATAATTTGACTTAAGATAAAGTGAGATCGTGGGATTACGGGTATTTACTCAGTAACGAGTTACTAGGAAGATAAATCAATAAATTGGCAAATGTTTTTTAGGTGAAAACAAACATTTAAAACTTATATCTATAACAAACAGGTTTTTTAAAACCTTGGCATCGCTTTGAGTCTAATATTCATCAAGCAAGTCTTTATCTCCTTGTATTAATTTAGCAAGTTTCCTAGAATGTTGTTTATGTTCAATATGATAACAAGGTTCATTATGTTTGAAACGCTGCAATATGTGGTCTCTATTTATATCTATGAGCACTTGTTTCTTGTTTTTTAATCATTTTCCATTCATCCTAGCCTGCTCTCATCTTTAACACTCATTCTGGCAAGTTTCTTAGCAATTTGTTACAAAGAAAAAGTGTACTTCGCAAAAATTGTGTAGTTTTTATATATAATTATATAGCTGTTTGCATTTCAAATCTAATAATTCCGACATCTACGCACCCTCCTTTTGTTGAGTTATTAACTGTATAAAATGTTCACATAAAGCGTCTGAGATGGAGGGAGAAATGACAATAATGATTATACCTGATTAAGTCTTGGAGAAATTTAATTAAATACTTGATCAAGAAAGAACAAAAGGCATTATAGAGCATTTATGTATCATCTCTCGACGATTATGAAATGTTAGTATTGTTGTAATAGATCTGTACTGGTGTTTACAACATTTCATTAGGGCTGGCACTACTGTTCAGTTGCGTGGACGTGCTTAGAATATGGCTGGGCCATAATTGCGAGTATGAACATACTTTTGGTTATAACTTTATTTTCTATAGTAATCTTCTGTTGTTTGTGTGTGTTTGTTTCAGTGAACCAGTGTTAGTTGAAGTGACAGAATTGGGGCTGATAATACACAACACAGATTAAAAAGAATGCAATTAGCTTTATGAATTTTTTGTTCAAGTTCAACAAGCTTGTTAGCCATTGAACATTCTACAGAAGTTCGTAAGAGGTTCATAAGCCATTGCTGGAGGAACTATATTGCTGGTGCATTTATTTTACATCGTAATCAACCACTTCTATATATATTAAATATCTTTGCCATGGTAGGATATAGTATACAAAAGTCAAGATAATTTTTAAAAGCTCTTACGCTTACGCCATCATCAACCACTTGTAAAAACCGACCTAGAAATATACATTTGTGAAACATAAGTATCATAGTTACTAGAAGTAGATGAATTTTAACAGTTTCTGCGAAGTTTCTTTTGGTGAAAAATGTGATGTATAACACACCATTTATTTGGTGTATCCAGGAACAAAATATTACACATTTCTTTGATCTTTTATCTTTGAAAACAACTCCAGAAAACATACAGTGAATGTCCGCGTGAGAAAGCACGATGATGGTGTCTAAATTTAGAATTCTATAACTAGCACGATAGATTGTAGTAGGTCCAGAGCTGTGTCAAGAGGATTTTCTCATTATGGGATTGTTGTTAAGTCAATCTATTTTACTATACTGTTTGAAGTACTTTAAATAATGAAAAAGTCCACAATAGCTGCTTACCACTTAATGGGTTTCGTTCGCATCATGCAATTAGTTCATCGAGGAAATATCTTACCGAAAAACAGTTTACTATGATAGTCTTTATAATACATGTAAAATCAAATTCCTCCCTTGGAGAGAAATGAACTTTTCGACAAACAATCATGGTGTGGATGTTTACTGCTGCGTTTAATAATGCTCAAAATTACATAAAGATACTCGGAAAATTTAATAAGAAATCATGCCCCAGCCTTATATTCCAAAAGCAGGCTGTCACACTTCTAACCCACCAGTGTCAAATATGTCCGATAAAAAATCTATAATATGGTTTTTCATAAAAAAACTTTTTAAGAAGTAAGGGGTATATTTCAACTTTTTTATTCTACTGTGACAAGCATAACTTTGTCTAAACCATGCACGAGAGAGGCGTTAATTTCATAATCTTTTTTAAGTTGTTATAAAGTTGACGAAAATCCGGTCTTTGGCACGACGGACAAGCTGCAAGTCATTATCGCCGGAAAACCAAGCTATCAATTCTTCTTCCTATCTAATTAAATTTTTCAATTTTTCAATGCACAAATAGGATGTGTGGGGTTTTAGTACCTTCTTACAAACTGGCGCCGAACCCTTTCTACTCCTAATATTAACGAGTCTATTTACGTTCTTGTTCACTTTTACCAGGCTCAACCAATCCTTTCTAAACTACTGACGCTAAGGTTGTGGTATACATATCTCTTTTCTTCGGATGTTTAAAACGCGAACGCACACATTCGTTTCGATAGCGATAAATAAATAATATTATTAAACAACAAGATGGACTAATCGATTAAGATATCACGAAGAAATAGATAATAAGCAAGTAAAAGCATAGATGAAATTGAATTCTTTCTGCGACATATTTTGGAGCCTTTTCCAAAACTATTGCTGTTATTTTTTGGAAGATGATATTTGTTAAGGCCATTAGACCTTGTTTAGAAGATTCAAGGATCCTTGATGGGTAGTACGCTAAGTAATCAACTCTTGCAGTTAACCCAACGATGAACTCGTGAACCGTTCTACCATTTGAGATATCCAATCTCTATAGTGAAACAGCGTCGGATTTCGGAGTCCGCTGCTTATAAATATCTTTGATAACATTACTTTCATTAACATATTATGGTTTGAAACCAAATTTCATTGTGGCTATTATTTGCGGTGAACTTAATCTTTTCAAAAATTCTCATAAAAGTTTAAAATAATAATCACGGATCGGTAGAAAATTCCTTCCTCTATTTTCAGCATCTTTCTTCCACCGTTGTAATTTCACTAATTTCCGGTATGTAGTAAAAAGTAAATTAACTTTGTTTCAATCACCACATGCTCTTATAGTAATTAGATAAGCTAATTGTGCATTGACGTTTGTCGCATCGTAAATTTTGTTGTTTATAGTATAACGGTCCGGTAACGATTGTCAATAAGGAATTCAAATGTTAGATATTCGATGGTATTGTACTTTGAAATATATATTGGCTATACATGTGAAGCTTTTATTGATATAAGTGTTCGAACTTTAATGTAAAAGCCGGAAAAATCGTTAAACTATCAAAATGGAGAAGTATTTTTGTGATAATGGGTGATGTATTAATACAAAAGTGTACTCTTTGGTAATATATGACTTATTTTGATTGTGGATGGTTGCTATAAAAATGATTGGGATTGTTTAAGTGCAATAGTAGGTTGTGTTGGCGGATGGTATCGTTGAATGATGTGGCAGGTGTCTTGCAAGAGGCAAAGGATGCTTACTCAAGGGACCACACCTGATCCCAAGCATGAGTGAATTTCACCAACCCTCATGTTTCCACATTTATTATATCTTTCCCAACTAAAAGATTTTTAGATTTTACAAAAGCTTTTTAATATATTTTTCAACGCTTGAATTTTTCAGTGATTCATAGACACTCGTGCAAATCCAAAAGTGTTTAAAAATTATAAAACTTTCTTTCCAGAAGACAATTGAACTGTCAAGGGGAATCAAGCCACAGGATGACTTGTTTTAAAAATCGGTTAAAGTATCAAATACATGGAGAAATTAATCGTTGTGTTAAGAAAGATTTTTACTTTACGATGTTACTTGAAGGGAAGGAAAGGATTTAGTTCTGCGTTATTTTAGTATCTTAGCTACTAATTACTGGGCGAATATTTCACTACAATTGAACACGTGCTTGAGTGAAAAGAACACATTTTTATAAAGTCTCTGGTTTTAGACAGAACATATAAACACGATAAAAGTTTCCCGTAGTAAAGTGTCTTAAAGTTTGGAAAAACGAAGCAGAGACAAAAAAAGTGCCTTAATTATTCCCAACAAAAATAAGAGACTTTTGTACTAAAAAACGATGAAAATGTGTTTACATTCTATCGGATGAAC
This sequence comes from Mitrocomella polydiademata, assembly GCA_036023255.1. NCBI lineage: Eukaryota > Metazoa > Cnidaria > Hydrozoa > Leptothecata > Mitrocomidae > Mitrocomella > Mitrocomella polydiademata. The sequence goes on from JAYRBV010039678.1 coordinate 5,565, forward strand.
CATACATATGATACCAAGCGAAGACTAGTTGCCTGAGATATTTACAGTCAAATGGTTACACTTTTCTCGATATATCCATCAAGGCACTATTTGAAAACCTTTAATAAGCATCGTCGATGGTTTTAACATTTTTTCAAAATTTCTTCATTTAATTCAAGCATTTCATTAGGTTAGATTACCTTTGGGTATGAAGTATCATCCAGTGAAAGTGCTGATGACAGCAGGTTTGTGAAAACAATAGGATAACCAAACATTTTGGCTGATATTTTTCAAACAAGAAAACCTAAAACATATTTATCTCTTTTTGTCTTGTTTTTAATTTTCATATATTTGATTTTCCAAAGAAACTCGTAATAAAAAAAACTTATCTCGACACACATTGCTCAGATCTATGTACATTGCTTAAAAGTTTTGTCTCGCTTATACAAATCTTTAACGATAAAGTCTTTAAATGCTTAATGAGATAACGAGTCGAAGATTTCTCTTTCAAGGCGCAGATGTCCTTTTCGAAAAGTGAAAATAGGATGAAGAAATAGACAAAGAAAATGAGGGAATGGAAGATAGAAGATTTTGTGAAAAGTTATAAGAGATAAAATATCATGATTTATTTAAAACACATGTACAAATAAAATAATTTTTTTTTCTCAATACGAAGCAAAATAATAGGAAATATTCAATATTCTTCATTTTTTTTTATTTTCTTCTCTGGTTGTCTTTGTTACATTTCTCAAAACCGATGGTTCTTGTGCGTAGAAGGAAATATATATTTATTTTTTATTTCAATTATTTTCGTTTCTTCGTTTCTTATTATAGCTTTGTTGTTGATCGAACATTCAGACGGGATATGGCGATTTTTGTTTTTGTTTTATTTTTGTGTGGGTTAAAAAGAATGAAAATGAACTTTGCTGCTAGGGCATACAGATTTTGGTAATTTACATTTCCAAGTAAAGTTTCTTCGTTACTTGCACATATGTTTTCATGTTGAAAATTTACATGATAATATTGATTTGGGTTCAAATATGGCTACAAATAATATGGTAGATTAAAGTAGTTATTTATAGAAGTTACTAAGAAATAAGTTCTGCTGGTAGCATATCAATAATATATATATAGTCAAATCTCTGCGATGCATGATCAAGAAATTAATTGTAAATACTCTCCATCCCATAGTTTGATTATGTTCTCCCTCCTTCTTGTTGGCGTAGTGTTGGATGGATTTTATCATATTAATAAATATAATTTTCTTTTGGTTGCACTGAAAGTTGGTTCTACTGTGGTCATTTCATCACCAATAGTTGCCTTACAAAATATTCTAAACAGTTCAAATAAGCTTGCTTGACTCATACTTTTTGAGGAAAGCCCATTGATCTTTTATTGGTTGCTTTGGTTACTTATTGGTCCATTGTTTATTAGAAAGATGTGTTCGTTTAGAAACTGTCATACAAAGCTGCATTTCACTGCCACTTTGAATGTATCATTTGTGATAAACTTTTTTTTTCCCAATAACTAGGTGTCCCTATCAGATTCTCTTTGTGCCTGTGTGTGACCTGTGTGTGACGGTATAAAGTTCTTACAAAGGAAGTGTCTTCCTAATCATTTTTTTTTTCAACGCGAGAATATCGTACAAGCGCCGATGCCTTTAAAAAGCAACCGAAATGAAGTTTTGAAAGATGAAATCCCATATGAGTATTATAGCGAGCGATTTAAAGGCACTATGGCGCTATTTCTATTTTTGTTTGTTCTCATTGCATGGAAGATAGTAATATTATACAATATAAAAATACTCTTATTTACGTACATTAGAACTAGCCTTTTTGTTTAGAGTATTGCCAAGGGATTAATTTTTCCAAAACTCGGAATAAATGCAAGTATAATCACTACAGATTAATTTATTTTCAAAGATGAAAAAAGAAAACGAAGCAGTCAGATATTTTTCTAAGCTGAGAAAAAGTGAAGCAACAGAGATGTTTTGGTATATTAAAAAGATTGTTCATTTTCTGAGCTATAACATCAACATCACCTTCTGTGAATCAGATAAATCATCCCCTCCCCATTTCATATAAACACCATGAGTTTCGTTGAAATCTTTCTATACATGGTCAAACAATTTTTGAAATTGAACATAATAGTATAATTTTTTATCCAAAAATGGAATGGAAGAGTTGGAATTATTTTACATAAATAAATGTATAAAGATTTGTTTTTGTTATTCCTTTTTTAATTTAAATGACTCAGTTTTATTCTAGTGAGAAGAATTGAGGAGAACTTTCATGTATGGTGATCCATAATTTTAAAAGGTTTAGGCTACATTTTGTTTGCTGTGTAGTCTTTTCAGCCGGAAAAATCTTTAACAGGTTAGAAAGGAAGAGTATTTTATTTTTAGTCGGAACGCAACATATTATGTAAATTATTAAAAGTTTTTTGAGTACCTTTAACCACGCAAGGTTTCTCATCTTAAAGATTTATTGTTCATGCATGTTTATAGCATTTGTCGAATTTTTATATGCTCATGGTTTTTAGGGGGTCTGAGATTGCACCAACTAATCGTTTTTGATGAGAAACAAACCAAGCCAAAATGAAACTTTTATGCTATATTTTTAAACACCTAAATATTCTGCTGCTTTCATCCAACATTTTTCTTTTGATGTGGGTCAAACAACTTATTTTGACTACGCATAATAAAGTATAGATGGAGAAAGAAAATTTCCTGGTAAATTATTGCAAACAAGAAAGTTGAACATATTAGACAATAATCCAAATAGACTTCAGACTGAACATATGCTTCCAAAATCTGTCTCAAATAATATATACAAGATTCAATCCCTTAAAAACATTTCATAAAAGTCTCGATTGGAGCCTACTGATTTTATGTACGACCATGGCACGTTGTAAAGAATTTCGGCTTAAATTCCGTTTAAAATTTCTGATGGGATCATTCTTAGGATTGTCTTTCTAAAGGATATAGCGTTATTCTGTAAGATGTGGTTGGAAAATACTTTTTTTCTCGATGGGTCCAATTATTATCTACTTCCTCAAAGTTTTTAGAGAGTTATAAATCTTGATTCGTATTCTTTTGCGTGCTGGCTAAGAATGTTAGTCATTGGCTAGTCACCCAATGTTCTTATTTAGTCGTAATTATATTTTGACTGTTTTCAAGGTTTTGTTGAGGTTTTCTCCCAATCCAATTGATGGATGATAAGTTTCACTTGTCTATGTATAACACACCAATAAATAAAAACGATGACAGTGTCTTATTGGTTTTGTAGATATTTGAATAAAAATGTGAAATTATAACAGATTTTTATGAAAAGATGCAATCAAATAGATTACAAGCATACTTAAATAAATATGTATATTTTTTAACCAACTGGAAGGGCATTTAGTCATTGGCAGAAGCATACTTAAATAGGTACCTTGCGCTTCTATAATTCAACAGCAGTAGATAATATCAACACTGTGTGGGAATATTTTAATTGTCTTATCGATGATAGAGATAAGTGGGTAATCAAACCTTTTTATATCATTATAGACTAAGGTTTATAATAATTTGACAACTAATTCATTAAATAAACGAGTTAACTCCACTACTCTACCCTCTCAATGAACTGTCGTCATCAAGAATAACTTGACGAAGTAATTATTGGTGATTTTATTATACCTGTTGAATAATAATCAAAAACTTTCTGTATGATGTAAAAAGTAACTACCATCAAGTTTCCAAATCCATTCGTACAAAGAAAACAACAGGAAAAAATACTGCATACAAAGGAAAGCGTCGCAATATTTTCATTATGACCGTGGGTTAATTTGTAAAAGTATTCCGAAATCGAAATATCATGTGAGGAATTCACTCTATGCTTCGAATAAGCGATATGATAAAATCGCAAATTCTATATTATGTTTGGATCATCTCAATCTTTCATCGTGTTGTGCAATTAGTGTGTTATGAAAGACTAGCCGCTAAGCAGCAACGCACGACACTGGTGCGCAGTACTTTTACGCAAACATAAATCTCACTAAAGAAAGAAACCATAAAAAGTACACATAAAGAAACATTTGAAACACATTCTCTTTCTATTTTTCTCCTCCCTTGGGATTAGAAAGGGGCTCGGCCGTAAATATCAATACGTTTTATTGATTTGAAAAAATTAAATAATATAAAACCGAACCAATCTAAGGGGATTTAAAATACTTTAAAAAGGATAACTAAGATAAAACATTTTATTGTCTGATAGATCCTTTTCTATAGGATCGTCTTTATCCCCATATTCTATATTCTTTATCATCTTTTATGGGGTATTTAAATATTGTTAAAACAAGCCTGGTATAGCGTGATCTAAATTACAAAAGTTACCATCTTATAATGTGTTTTATTTTGTATTTACAGTGTCTTTTAAATCCTCCTGCTAAAGTATTCATCTGTTGTTTTGGGAAGATATTCTTCTACCGACAATTCCATAAAAGGAAAAAAGGACTGTTGGTTCCAACAGGTTAAAAAGAGGCCCGAGACACTATCTGACGTCACTCATGGGGATAAACTTTTGTTTTGTTTTGTAATTCAAGAAGAAGAAGAAGAAGAAGAAGAATTCCATCAAAAGTGAGAGTATAAAATGGAGGTAAAACCTTTACAATGAAAAAGTTTTTTGTTTGCCTTGATCTATTATTGTTGACCCTGTTTTCCTCTCTTTCTTTTTCAAATTTTTGTAAATAATAGTTCTGCTCAAGCAAAAGAAAACATCCTGCCTTTCTGCTTTAGTTTTTCTTTCCTCTCCTCCTCGTTCAATGGATGCGAAATAGTGAAAATATTGTATTTCAATGGTTTGATTTACTGCACGAAAATGCTTTACTACTGTTTCCAACGGTCTCTCGCAGTTGGTGTTCGTTCCCAGTTCTTTGTTTCTAAACATTTACATTTCATCTTCGTTTTCGTTTTATTATTTTCTTCCTTTCAGCCTTCTTTATACTATCTATTAACAAAAGGATAAATCCATTATCAATTGTTGATTTATATTCTCTTTGAGAATCGCAAATTTCCCACTTTTTTCATAAAAAAAATGTGATATATGTTCTCTTTTTTTTAGTGCAAAACGTGTTTTTAGATCAATAAGATTTTTTTTCTTATATATTTTCTTGGACTTGAATGAAAATAGGGGGAAAAGATTGGAGATGAATGTAAATCTTTTTTAGAATATTTCTAGATATATGAGATTAAGTAAATTTGATTTTCCAGACAGCACGTCTACAAAAAAAACACACCAAATGGAACTATTTGAAGTCGGCAAAAAAAAAACGAAAATTCTTCTTCACAGCACACGGAGGGCGGGAAGGTAGGATGGACTCTTTTAGTCTGATTTGTCTTAAATTTTGCTTGGTTTGTCTTCTTCTTTTTTCCAAGGTCTGTGAGTTAATTACTTAGGTTCTACTTATTTATATTTCTAAATATGGAAGTTACCCCCATTGGAAATAACCATAATTACCTCTTGCCAAGACGCAGAACCATGGTGCAGAAACCCTGATGAATGAATGTGTATAGTAAGTTAAACAGCCTCTAATCTGGGTACTGTAATTCAATTAAATGATGCAATGAATCCCCTTTAATGACATGAGAATACATCCCAGCTTAAAGGATTCCTATTTTAATGAGTATCTTTAATTGAAAACATTAAAAGCTTTGAAATCTCATCTACATCCATAGCTTTAGTCACTTACTTACAACGTTAAATGACGTCACGGAGTTTGTCTGGCGAGTGAGGAACAAAGAACAAAGGACATCCAATTAACCGTTAGCTTTTGACCTTCAATAATCTCTTTTCGATCGTCATTTCCATGTTAACAGTACCGAAAGATAAGAAGAATTGAGAGATATTTATTGCTGTCAGTATTTTATAGAATTGTTTAAGTAAATGAAAGTTTAATTTTATCAATAGTAGGTTTATTCCATTTTTTGCTTGTGCTAGGTGCTAATTCTATAAGATAAGACTCCTTTGTAGGTGTTTCGCAAGGAAGGCAGGACCCTCTAGGATAGCAGCTCACTTGAACTGAAGAGGCTATACTGGGTAAATATTTTCAAATAATAATAATAACATTTAAACTGTTTTATGCATCCCTGATTTTTATTCCAATGTATTTTTTTGGCTTGGAAATTACTTTCAAATTCTACAACAACAGGACTAAAATTGAAAAACAATTGTTCATCGTTTTCCTTTTATAGCACTGGCAATGATGTATTACATTTATGCAATTCTGTTCTGTTTTATTTTGTATATATTCAAAGGTATAAATTGCTCAACTTGGTACTCGATCCGACTCAACCAAACTAATTTTATACTGCGAAAGTATTTTTCTGTTCAAGGATTAGATCGCTCAACAATGAAATTCACCAGGTTATAAAATAACTTCTAATGACAATTAGTAGATTAGTTACATGTAACATAATCCTTGTTACGAACAGGAAAAGTATGGAACAGATTTAAAACAGATTTCGTAACATTCATAATATTGTACTTTGTCATCATAAAGCATAAGGTATGTTCGCACAATGATTTCTTGAGAACCAAGACTTATTACCACTAAATGGTATTAGAGCTTTTTTCAAAGATATGTACAACAGTGTTTTGTAACATCTATTGGTTAAAATTAATTTGTTGTGGTCTGTTGTATCTTGGCAAAGGTTCCCTTGTACTTGCACATCTGAGGATTAGGTAAATGTAAAAAGGATGGTATAATTGTTGCGTGTTTCAGAATATCTTATTTATAACCATATAACTGTTCTCGTCATTCTTAAGAACAGTGCGTCAACTGACATAAAGCTTCAGACAGGCATGAATGACATCTCCATGTATGTACCTTGCATTTGTTGTTTGGATGATTTGTAATGCGTTTTCTTATATTGCTTGATTGGGAAATATCATGTTGTATCAGGAGCTAAAACCATGAAATGCGAAATCTCTCTTCTTCCAAACCACAGATTTGATTTTGGCAAGTAAGTTTTCAAATCGTTCATGTATGAGCTTGCATCCAATCAGTTATAGACAAAAGCCAAGTGTTGTGGTTCATGGACTTTGGACTTTTGCCAATTGGATGCAATGCCATCTCAAGAATAAACGCAAAATATTTTGAGACAGTTTTAAGGAATTCCGACCACCAGTCTACATTTCAGAACTGATGGAATGTATACTCGAATTAGCTGTTTTTGGAACTTAAACCGACATTGATCAGGTTTTTGTTAATGCGTTTCATGCTATAAAGATTAAGATCATGTTATTGATTTTTGGAATAACCTATATTCTTGTCGAGGATGCCATACAGGGTCAATGAATCGTTTTATTCTTCAATATAAATGATTAAGCGGAAAGTTTATTGGTTATTTGTCTGTGTAGTCTGTATAAACAACTGTCCTTGTTGCGTGTCAGGCGAAAATAATTGCTTCTTGGTAATTTTAGTTGCCTTGTTGCAAATTCTGATGACATTATTATTGAAGGTTATTTTTTACACTCGTGTGTGTAAACAAAATTTATCGTAACGAGAATGGAGAAAAGTATAATTTAACTTTCCAGTTCCCGCTGATATCTAGGAGGCCAGTTATCCATTTTTATTCATCAGGATTAATTACCAACCGGATATGTGACAATGGGTCAATGTAATACAGTGTTTGTTTACCTTGTCAAAAATGTAAACAGACAGTTCTCTTACAACAAAGGTATCACTTTTCATGGTTCAAAAATTAAACAGACAATAAGTTGGAATGAAGGATTAGAAGAGGGGAGAAAAATAAGGTTATTTTTTTTGTTTTTTCTTTCAGCCCTACATCAACTTATTCACAATATTCATTAGTTTAAAAGATTACTTCAGTCTCTGAAGTTGATCTTTAGGAAATTGTAAGATGATAATTTAATTTTTTTTACGAATATAATTCATCGCATAATCATAACATATATCGTTAGCTTTTGACCTTTGAGCAAGGAATATGGTTTCAATGATCGCTTTTCGATCGTCATTTCCATGTTAACAGTACCGAAAGATTTAATAAGAATTGAGAGATATTTATTGCTGTTACTACTTCAGTCTCTAAAGTTGATCTTTAGGAAATGGTAAGATGATAATTTTTTTACGAATATAATTCATTATGAATATCGAATCATTCATTTAAAGCTGCATTGCAAGGGATTGAAATGACTAGGCTGCATGCGAGTAAAAGTTTCAAAAAGAGGAGGGGCTATATAGGATTAAAAGGATACTACATTATTTCTTAGACACGCATCAACTGGATACTTACACAAAGCTTTATTGGAGTCTGCTAGTTTTTGGTTGTAGGTCGGCAGATGTTTTTTTGTAAATGTGGTTGTTTCTTTCTTTGTTTAGTTGTTTAGTTTGTTTGTTTACAAATTGAGAAGATACCCAAGCCAAATACTCTAAAAGATATCTTGAAAATAGTGTTTTAGAAAGGGCGGAGTTTTTCATAAACAGACTATCGCATAACTATTAAAAAACATATATATATCATATCATGAGAAAGATTTTACTCGACACATCGTTTTGAGCACGATAATTTCACTCGACACATTATTTTGAGCACGATAATGAGTCGTCACGCAGCCCATCTCTCACAGCTTCGTCGATCGTTACATTCACCGTAACTATTCTTAGACATTGCGCGTCAGACATCAGAAATGTTGTCATATATATTTTTCAAGTATCATTAACAAATCATGATTCAATGTTTACGAATTGGAGAGAGGACATTTGGACATGTTTAGGTGAACATTCATATCATTTACCATTTTTATTGTTTTGATGGTTCATTGAAAAGTATAATTTAAATATTTGTTTTTATTTTCATTTTCAACATTTTATAAACATCGATGTCAAGCTGTTTAGCATGGCAATATCTTCTGGATGAACACATACTGAAAACATGTTATAGAAGTATTATATATTAAATTTCCGCGTCTTATTAAAAGTGTATAATTATCGTTTTTGTCTTTGCTTGAGAAAGAAATGAAATGCTGATAATCTGCTGACGTCATAATTTTTACGGAAGCACCCTGCATTAAATCTTTAGTAAACAGGTAATAATGTACGGACGTTATTGTATGGCTACGGCAATCCCAATGGTATGGATAGACTTTGTATCGTGCATGTGTGAAAAGCGGTCACCTGAATGACCTAAAATTTGTTGTTATCTTTTATTAGAACTCGCATCTTTTCTCTGGAAGTTATTTGTGATATTTGCCAATTCATTTATTAGAAAAAATTTTACCAAGTAAAAGAGATTAAAGTATGGTTGTGAATGATCGCTAGGGTTTCTCATGACGTGTGTTAAAGGTGATATTGTATGTAGGAAATGGCAATTCATTTATTGAAAATATTATTGCCAGAGATACAGATAAAGAGCTTTGAACGAATGTTGTGTGAGGTCGTTTTATCAGAGCAAGTGTCTTTTCTCTTGGCGTAAATTAAAGAATATTGTATGTTAAAAAACTTCAACTCATTTTATTCAGAATATTACCGAGTAAAGAGTTTACCGTACATTTTGTAGCATGGTCACCTTGTAGATTAACCTTTTCATTGTCACGTAGAAGATTTACTGCAAATATTTTAGTTCCATGTCTGATTTAGGGGCTGATCGCATGAGGCGGGGCGGGCTAGCCCGGTTGATACAAGAAAAGTCAGCCCGGCAAACCTGGTGAAAAAAAAACCATGTGATCTCAAAACAAATTTATGAGTTTTTTTTTCACATCACCGAGATCCCGGCAAATGTGATCACCCCCTTAAAAATGTTATCTATTACTTCGTTTCTTGTCATTTGTTTGTTCTGTTGTGTTTTATATCTGTTTGCGGTACGTCTTTCCTGGTATTATCTGGAGGGGGAGTTGGGATATTTGGTGTATCACTTTATAACCATCTTGAAACTCTACCACTGATTTTAATCCTCCTCCTACGCCACGGTAAAAAAATAATTCTAGTATGTTTAGTCCACCCTTGCACTGTAACTATTCAGAAAAATTATAATATTTTTGTGAAACGTCAGGGATTAAAAGATTTATTTTTTTCTTCTTACTTTTAAAAATAGGGTGGAGGAAAGAATAAAGTGTTTTACTTTGTCACAATTCTACAGAAACATGTTCCCAGTAATAGCTTTTGGTTAATGATTTCTTTCTTTTCATAAAGAATTAGAAAATGGGAAGTGAACGATGATCCTCTGTAATCTTGTCACGAATATAGATACATGCACGAAAACTTGCGTTGAGGTATGTCAATAAAAATGACGTCATTTTGTAACGATATATATAAATCAATGCCAATACATTCTGAATGTTTACAAACCACCACGCCAGTTGCCAGCGGCGAGGTAGTAAGTACTTGAGGATTGTATTTTCATTGTGAGCAATAGTTAAAAACAAAATCATTACTCGTCGTTGTCGCTGTTTTGCCGTTGATTAATCACGTCGTCGACATTCGTAGAACTTTCAAAAGACGTGACTTTAATGACATGAAATAAGATATACCACTTATAGAATAATAATTCATCATCGAAGTATTGGAAAACATTTTTTAAAACTTGCATTTTAAATGGCACTTAATAAACGACATGAAGTATTTTTGAATTCATTGAAAGGTTGGCACATGCGACGTATGGAGACCATAGAGATTTTCAAAAGTAGGGTGACAAGGATGTTGTCGAAATTTCTTAATGAAATATGAGCCGTGCCTTGGCTTCTCATTCTTTCAAATGAAAGAAAAAACTTTAATTAAAACTACTAGGTCAAAGATTACTTCTTTGTGTTGAAAATGTGTGTGTGTGGGTTCAAAAGAAAGAATGCCAAACCAATTTTGTAATGCATTGTGGATGGAAATTGTTGATTTAAAAAAATACTACTTGGTTCGCTCTATAATGATAAAGATTAGATGGATATCGAGGTATTATGCAGAACATGCGAAAATACGGGTGATTTCGTTCTTTATTAGAAATTAGTCTGCTTTATTTGGTAATGACTATATTATGTTCTTTATGAATGACTTAATTTTTTTGATTTATTGAAGTAATTGAATCAAATAGATATCAATGACTTTAATTGAGACCATAGAGTATTTGACATAATAGGGTAAGTTAGGTGTTTTGTTAATGTGCTGTGGATGTGCGGAGTGATAAAACTCTTCCAGTACGCTTTCGCAATCTAATTTCTACTCTTATTTTTTTCTATTCCTTAATTTCATTCTCCATAATAAAAGCAAGCAGAATAAAGACACACACAGACAGACAGATGTTAGTTGACATTTTGACATTATGATGATGTCTGAAACATTATTGTAATTTGATGTTATGAAATAGTTTTTGTATACTTTAGAGAAATTCTCAAGAGCGAGATTGGCTTCGTTTTGCACCTAGACGTTTCCGTTTATAAGCCTCAAAACAGGAAATAAAAACTTCCTCCGAAAGTTTATGAGAAGGTAAACGAAAATAAATGAACGAATCAACTTCAAGATTTTGGTTGAACCGTTATTTTAAACCAATCAGATTGCGCAATTCACATAGACTCTACCCTCTCACCTTTCATGCCCGGGTAATAATAAAATATAATCAATTATATTTTCTGAGGGAAGTTATATTTCTAAGAGATTCCCAAAGTTTTTAAACGGGGCAAATTCTGTCCGTAAATTATAGAAGTATTCACTACTTTTTATACAATTTACATAATTTAACACATACTTACTTAGCTTGATGCCCTGAGAATCATTCAAAAATTGGACCTAAAAGCCTATTATGTTCTAGAATGGTAAATAAATTCACAGGAAATTAAGTACCGTTATTTTAAAGAGACAATTCTTATTAGGATTTTGTTTTTCGGTAAAGAATGTCGTAAAAGGTCGGGATGTTATCTCTTTTGCTATCGTTTTGATATTAAGCTAACTATAAAAGTAAACTTTACAAGAATTCTATCATCATGTCGTTCTTTAGAATTTTAGTGAGCTCTTTGTGTTCCAATATCTCATAACACGCCTTGATAAATTCCAGTCGAATGTGTTGTCTACTTCAGATATTATAAGTCATGCAATAAGTTTGTTCAAAGATGATGTTATGTCCACTGAAAGTGGTAAGTAGGAGACAAGCCTGGCGGAAGTTTTAGTCATTTTATGATAATAATCTCCACTTTGTTTTTATAGAAAATAAATTGAGAAAAATATTCAAGATAAGAACTATACGCAACCTTAAAACAACGTGAACAGTTGATTATTAACAGAAAGCAATGATGGTTATTCAACCGCAAATGCCGAATAAAGACCTAACCGACTGTGAGTATCGGCGACAGGAGACAGAGCTACGGCAAATGTTGCTGGCCAAATTCCTGTTAGCTATGCGAGAGGATCTGGCCGAGTGGATATCCAGCTTATCGTTTGCCGAGATAACCCAGGAGAACTTTTTAGAATCCCTTGAGAATGGAGTACTGTTGTGTCAGCAGGCGCGACGTATCCAACGATATGCAGAGGAATATATTGTGGTTAATAAACAGAACATGGTTAAGATTCCCAAGAGGGAAGTACATTATTCTGAGAAGGGAGCATTCCGCGGATCGTTTATCTCTCGAGACAATGTTGCTAATTTTATTTATTGGTGTAAGGAACTCGGTATTCCAGACGTTTGTCTCTTTGAAAGCGAAGATTTGGTCTTGCATAAAAATGAGAAATCTGTGATATTGACATTGCTGGATGTTGCCAGAAAGGCTTTCATCTTTGGTGTTCAACCACCAGAAATTGTCAGATTTGAACAAGAGATTGACCAGGAAATTGAAGAGGATAAAGAAAATGAAAGGAAAGGTCGAGCACCACCAAAACCGATTGATCTAGAGGAAGATAATAACCTTGATACTCTGGTAAGTTTAATATAGCTTGGTAGTTATTGCCGATTTTTTACTTTGATTCTCGATTTTTAGTCTTTAAATTTTAGATATTTTATATACCCCTATCCAATTATGATTTCATTGTATACTAGCTATAAGTATGTAAAATCCCCCTTAGAAATTAAATAGAGATAGTAGAATATGAAAACTTTAAGTAAGGTGCATTTTAAGCCTGTGCATCCATTTTATTTTGAGATCTTTTATATCTTAGGTACGAAATATTGTCAATAGATGTACCTGCTATGACAGGTTTCCCATAAAAAAATTAGCCGAAGGAAAATATCAATTTGGTCATCAAAAGACATTGATATTTGTTAGGGTAAGTTTAAAATAAACAATGAAACATTATAGATCTTTAAAAGAAAATTCACCTTTTGACTAATGAGTTCAAATACCACCTTGGGAAAATTATCGACGCTATTATCACATAATTAAATTTTAAACAAAAACATTAACAGCATCACATTTCTCTGATGAATAATAAAAGTTAATCATGCATAGCTAAAGAGGAAACTGAGTTC
>JAYRBV010039789.1:0-18982 GCA_036023255.1 Mitrocomella polydiademata
CCCCCCGGGTTGGAGTAAAAGGAATTTCCCTTTACTATACTTCGAAGTATAACCAATTCTCCGATAATACTTTGCGCAAATTCTACAACTTTTTTTTTTGGTCACAGCCATTGAAAAGCTGCAGATATGCCTTATTGTTGAAATTAATAATAGAAAGATTAAAAGAAACAATCGGGATAGATTTAATTTTAGTATTTTAGCTCAATCAGGCAATCAAGCTTTTCCAGTAGTATATCAATATACGGTAAACTGCCCCCACAGGGATTCGTATTGACCGAGGAGACGTAGATAGTTGTTTCACTAGAGAGCACACAAAAGTGTGAATAACAATTATTTTGTTTTTCTTTTTCATCAATTGATTGGGCCTTAATTTTGAGCGGAATTTAATACAATTAAAGGGACCATTGACGAAAAGTTTCTTCTTAGCAAAACAAGGTGAAATTAAAATTTTTAACCCGATGTGTAGCGTCTGTGAAAATAAATCATTGCTGTTTAAATTGCGACTAAAAATTGTCGGTGCGGCGTGGTCCTGTTAATATCGCCGTACTAAATTTAAACATGGCAGAGAAGCAGCGATAAGAGAGAGAAACAACAAACAACTGACGACTGACTGGTCTGGTGATGCATGTCTGTCCTATCCAGATATAATATAGTTATACATCTGTTCAATATTCAACTACCTACTATATAAGGTTTGATTTTAAACAGTAAAAATTGCTAGCATAAGGTTGAAATCTGTAGATCACATAGGAAGTCAAAAGCATAATCTTTTTTGTTTGAAGAAAAAATAAACATTGCTGTACATGCAGTGTATTATTGCGCCTCCTTCTCTTAAGTTGATGTGCTGCGCTGGGCTGCACTGGGCTGGACTGGCTGGAGGATGGATGATGGTTTTCATGTTTACACTCTCCAATGTCCAAAAATCAAGGATGAAAAAATACCATGATGGTGAAATCAAATAATTCAACTTTAGCTGGTGTTAATTTTAAAATATCAATGTTCACCAGACCTGTTGATATATATATACAATGTCACAAAGGACTCCAAACAAAATAAATTATTTTTAGGCTGCTATCATGATATTGATTCTCTGACTCTGTTTTAAATCCTATTAAGATCTAATAAGAACTTTACGTCCAAGATCTTGGGACTATATCTTGGGACTATATCTTGGGTTGCGGTCATATGTACGGTCTTTTGTACTATAGTCAATGCAAAAACTATGTAAAAACTTTCATTTTCCCATATTCAAACTGTTGATGGTGTTATCTCAATAATCTAGAAGTTTTTAAATAAAATAAAAATAAATCTATCATTCTTGGTTCAGGGCTTCGCGCAGTCTTCACGCTATCATCAGAAGTTGTTTTGAAAAAGTGCGCTCACGAGGAGACGGCTTCAAGAAGTCTGGGTACTAAATTCGACATGGCAGCATTCTTAATTAAGCTTGGGCACTAAGAAATATTATATTTGCAAAATATAAAACGGTGGAATCTTTTAAAGCAAATTCAATATGGTGCCACACTTCGGTTAAACCATGTGGGGAAATGATTGCACTTGCAAAACACCACGTAAGTGCGGATGTTTCCTAATTAGGGCATTTTACCTGACTGGTTATCGATTTTCAATGTATTTGGGGTGTACAGGGTGTACAGTTGGATAATGATTTCCCTCGTACTCTACGATAGTGTTTGTTAATTCATTTAAAAATGGTCCTTTTTCTCAGCTAAAATACAATGATTGTGCAATCAGCTGAGAAAGAGGACAATTTCTGCACAGCGTGATCAGGAAAAGGTCTACTTTTAAGCAAATAATACACTCCAACTCTGTACTGTTACATCAACTAACATATTTTGTTACTCTCATAAAAAGTAATGTGCAGTTTTGTTGTTAACCATGCAATCTTCTAACACAAGAGTGGTTTCTCCCAAGACTGTTAGATACTTTAAAGGGTGCTTTACATTAAGATAAATAGTTTTAGGGTTTAGTAGTACAGTACTTTTCTAGACTTTTTATTGATACAGCAGTTAACACCTTGATCTGGTGAATCACCCTTCAATCAAGGTCTATATTTTGCTAGAATCGGGCGACTATCCCTGATTTGTTTTTTATGCTTTTTGCAGTCTCGTTCTTAATCAACAATAAACCATGATTAGTGGGTGAGCAGATTGTTGAAAAGTGTCATACTGTATGTATATACTGTTTATATATTTTTTTAGAAATAAATTTTCTGAAAAAACTTTTTATGTTTTATTTTATTTACAGATACATACATTACCTACTAATCATTATGTCACACAGAAGAAGAAGTCGCTCGAAAAGTCCTGTACATCATAAAAGATATTACAAAAGAGAGCATAGTCGTAGTCCTGAACGGCAACACAGAGTTTCAAGCTACAGAAAAGATAGATCAAGAAGTTCAAGCCCTTCCTACCAAAGTTCAAAGGATAATCGCTATCAAAGGAATGGAGATTCAATCCACAGCAGAAGAGACAGGTCAAGAAGCCCAAATCCTTACAAAAATACAAACAGAGACTTTCATCAAAATTATGATCAGCCATACAAAAGAAATGGACAGTCTATGGATGGAGATATTTGGAGAGAAGACAGGGAGAGATTAGCAGAAATTGGTGTTTCTTATGTTTGGGGACTTTCACCAAGAGCTCCAAGTGTTGACTCAGAGATGAATGATAAGGACAGCTCAGAGGAAAACAGCGACAGTGACAATGACAAAAAGAAAAAACATAAAAAATCATCAAAACATCACGATAAAAAGCATAAGAAATCAAAGAAGAAGCACAAGCACAAAAAGAAAAAGTCTAAGAACAGTAGCGATGAAAGTTCAGAATCTGAAAAAGAGGTGGTTGAAAAAGTAGAGGATGAATGGACTGAAAAAGCTTCCTCGGAAAATGTAGCGATTGGTCCTCTACCATTATCAATTGCCGAAATCGAGCAGACAACTGCTAGAGATTACGGTGATGCTTTATTACCTGGGGAAGGAGAAGCAATGGCAAAATTTGTCAAAGAGGGAAAACGTATACCAAGGAGAGGTGAAATTGGTTTAACAAGTGATGAAATTGTTACATATGAAGATGCTGGTTATGTTATGAGTGGTAGCCGACACAGGAGAATGGAAGCTGTCCGATTAAGGAAGGAAAATCAAGTGTACAGTGCTGATGAGAAGAGGGCACTTGCCATGTATAATAGAGAAGAAAAAGCAAAGCGTGAAAATAAAGTGTTGGCAGATTTTAGGGAGCTTGTCCAAACAAAAAAACCAAAAAAGTGATAATTCTGAAAATATAAATTTGTGTTAAACGGTTTTTATCACAAACTATTTCCATTTTAAAAATATTTTTAATTCTTATTGGATACACTTATTGGAAACTATTTTAATATCATTATGTTTGCAAAAGCTTACATTTGTTTTCTAATCAATAGTCAAATACCTTGCTAAAACCCTTTATAATACCTTTTTCATGTTTTTTAATTTTGAAGAACCCTGCTAAACCCTGCAGAACCCTGCTCTATTTTAGCTTGCTCAACCTGGCTCATAAAAAATTGAACCCTTCTACTGTAAACCTGGCTCATTTTTTTACGTTTCGAATAAAAAGCAGGGTTCAGAAGGGTTACCCAGCTTTAACCCTGCTCACCTTGCTTTGAACCCTAGGGTACCAGGGTACAAATTTTTGGTCTACACTATGTATATACTCTTGTTTATTATGGAATACTTTTGGGAAAGTGTGTCAACTTTAACTAGAAAGCAGTTCACGATATTTGTTTTGACTTGCACATTAGTAAAATTTCATTAACCTACAGTAGTAGTAGTTGTTCTCTGTTTTCATTAAATATATTTGACCAAATGGAAGTGTGCAGTAGTCTGACATTTCACTTGTTCTTCAATGGAGATTTACCTTTAAACAAATTATTTGCTGTGGAGACGCTCAATATTTTGTATGTGTGGCAGAAAAAAAAACAATCATAAGCCCAGCCCCAAGCTTCTTTTTTTTAAATCTTTGTTTCATAAAAAAAAAAAAAATATTACTGTATATGACTGATTTTCTTTTATAGGAAAAAATAGAAAAGACATGACTTTCACTCAATGGTACAAAGATGTTTGTAACAAACTCACAAAATCTGGAGAGATTAAAGTACTTGAGGAAGAATTTATAACCCAAAGTTCAGATAAGGGAAGAATATCATCACTAACATCAAAGGATGTAATCTTGGAAGAAGAAGTAAAAGAATACTATAGTCCAAAAAACAACAAGCAAAGCGAATCTTATCGAAATGTTGGAAATAAATTGTACGGCAGTTCTTCTCTAGATAATGCATTGAAAGCCTACACAAAGAGTATTAAGTTAGCTGAACAAAATTCTGAGGCTCTATCACTGTCTTATGCGAACAGATCAGCAGTGCTTTTCGCAATGCAAGATTACGCCTTATGTGAAAATGATATCAAGTTAGCCTTTGAAAATGGTTATCCCAAGGAGTTGCGCTATAAGTTGTATGAACGGATCGGAAAATGCTACTACGAGATGGATATGCATCAGAGAGCTAAGGAAAGTTTTAACACTTGCTTGAACGATTTAGAAACAAGTAACCTCAATCAAGATAAACGCAGTGTGAAAACCAAAGGAATCTCTGCTTTAGCCGACAAATGCAAGGGTATCGATAATGTTGAGGGGAATGACGTTGAAATGTATAATCAAATTTACAAACCTTTGTTACCAGAAATACCAAGCAATAAGTGTAATGGTGTTTACACAAGTGCCAGTAAATCTTTTTCAATGAAAAGTGATTTGGCACATGGTAGATACGCCGTTGCTAGTGAAGACATCAGAGCTGGCGAGGTTATCATAATGGAAAAGCCTTTTGCATCTGTTTGTTTATCTGAGTGTTTTGAAACACACTGTTACCATTGTTTGCGAAGGTTCAAGGTAGCACACGCTTGTAGAAATTGTAGTACGATAAGCTACTGTTCTACTGGTTGCGAAAATACTTCTTGGAGTGTATTTCATCAGTACGAATGCAAGTATCTTGATTTGCTTACCCAAGATGATATTGGTTTAGGTCACCTCGCTATAAAAGTAGTCTTAAAAAACAGTGTTGATGAATTGAAAGAATTCGACCTACGTTACACAAAAGAGCATGATGATGGTATAAATGGAACTGGTTTGTATAATTCTGATGATTATTCTTGCTTATATTCCTTAGTTGGTAACAGTGGTCTCAGAAAACATGCAGATTTGTTCAAAAGAAGTGCAATGGCTGTTTATTTAACAAAGATTCTACAAAATACCGGCTACCTTTCTAAAAGCTGCAATGAAATAGAAAATATTCTCGGAGGGCACCTATTGAAGCAAATTCAAATGTTGCCTTGCAATGCTCATGAAGTTTCTGAAGCACAGCTGGTCGGTAAAGATTTAGCATCCAATGAACTCAAAGAAATAGGATCTGCTGCATACACAACATTGAGTTTACTGAACCACTCATGTGACCCATCAGTGGTACGGCATTGTTATGGAGATGTTTGTGTTGTACGTGCCCTAAAGCATATCAAGAAAGGAGAAGAGATCATAGACAACTATGGCTTTTTGTACGCTGTGCAAGAGAAACATGAAAGAGTTCAGCATCTCAACGACCAATACTACTTTACTTGTCAATGTCTTCCCTGTTTAGAAGATTGGCCGTTATACAGCTCCCTTGATATTGAAATGCCCACATTCAATTGCTCTAAGTGTCCTGGGTCGATAGATAGTAAAACATTTAAATGCTCTGTGTGTCTTGAAGAAGATCAAGAGGTGGTCGGTTTTCATAAAGACAAAATACAGGAGTTATTTGAATCTGCAATGTTAAGAGTTTTGAATGGCGAGAGTGATGATTTCGAGCAAGATTGTGTCAGTTTGTTGTCATACTTAGATTTATTGACAAGAAGAGCAAAATTGCCAACAATCCACGTGAACAATTGTCAAGAAATAGTTAAGCTCTGTTTTTCCTTGAAAGCTAATTTTGCTAGACTTTGATTTTTTTTTATTCATTTTCTTTTACTTATAATTGATTTTTATACTTATATACTGTTAGAACAAGAGAACTGTATGATTTCCTGTATGGCTTATGTACACATTCAGTAGCATGTTATAATTTGACATGCATCATCCTACCCTTCTTTTGAAAGAATTTACATCATGCATTTTAAAATATTGAATTTCATAGAGTATAATATTCTTCGTAAAAAATTTTAAGCATTTTTATCACTCTAAAAAGCTGATAAAGTTTATCATTTTTTCTTAAAATTTTACCTCCATAAGGATGTAAACTTAAATCTAGTTTTCAATTTTTGTGTGACCTATTGTATATTGAGGATACTTTCCTTTGTTTTTGTATTAACATTTAGTGTCCCGCAATACAGTGACTTCTTTTACAGTAATTGAGCAATTTTACACGGCTTACACGTGTCATGTGGCTGGTCTATATTTCCCCGTTGTCATCATTTCCACTGTTGTCAAAACAAAAAAAAGAGAAAAGTAAACAAAGATTTAATCTTACGTTTAATAGCAGGGCACTAAATGCCTTATAAACCTTATTAGCCTGTCTATATTGATAAATATAGAACTCGGTCGTTTGCATGGATCTCACTACATTCGTTCCATGATATAATAACCTTGGTCTATATTTTCCCATATAGACCGGCTAAATGGTTTACAGTATAAGTCATTAGGATTGGATTATTTTACAGTATTATGTAATTTGTTTTAAGAAATGTATTTGTGTTGTCTGGTTAAAAAGTAAGGATGGTAAGACCTAATGGTACCTAATTTCATACTAAAATCTCAATAAATTTTTTCATTTTAGAATCTATATGTATTATCAGGCATTAGAATTAATTTGATACAGACAGAATGGAGTTGCGGAAAAGACATAAGTCAATTGGTTCTTCAGGATCAGCAGGCGATGATACATTGAATGAAAATGAAGAAGTAGAGGGACTTTTTTCATTTCTTTTTCATAACAAATTCAAAGTAGCTTTACTTGTGCGCTTGGTTTCGTGTTTTTTGACTCAAACATTTTTTGTTCCTGACGAATACTGGCAAAGTACTGAAGTAGCACACCAGAATGTTTTTCATTACGGTTATTTGACATGGGAGTGGAAAGAGAGGATCAGATCTTACTTGTATCCTTTTATTTTCGAAATTTATTTCAGAATTTTGAAATTGTTTTCCATGGATACTTGCTTCTTAGTTAAATGTGGACCTCATGTGCTGCAATCAATTCTTACTGCTTGTAGTGATGTGTCTGTATTTACATTATCCTACAAATTAACAAACTGCAAGACAACTGCAATGTATTCTTACGTCTTGAATATTTCTTCCTGGTTTGTATTCTACACCGGCTCTAGAACGTTATCTAATACAGCAGAAATGTGTTTTTCTACCATTGGACTTTCATTATTCCAGTACCAAAGAAAGGAAGTCAATTTTAAATGTGCATCATTTGCACTTCTATTTGGAAGTGTTGCTAGTATCATACGTCCAACCTGCTTGTTGATCTGGGCTCCACTGATTTTACATTCCTTAGTTCGAAAGCACATCTCCATTATCGAAATTTTCCTCATATCAATGTGCGTGCTACCCATTTTAGCAGTACTATTGTTTGGTATTGACTATTATTTCTACGGATCGTTTACTTTTGTACACTGGAATTTTGTTCGTTTTAACATCTTTGAAAACATTGGGACTTTTTATGGTGCTCATGAATGTCATTGGTATTTCACGCAAGGTTTACCTGTCGTACTCACCATTCATCTATTGTTTGTTATTGTTGGTATTCTAAAGATGAAAAGATCCATCTTGCTTGAAGTAGCTTTCATATACATTTTAATTCACAGGTAAATATGTATTTTTTTAATATTTATATAAGTCTCATGTTTTTTTTTCTTTAATTTTGATTTTTCTTCGATTTCTCCTTGCAGTTCACTTTGATTCGTTCTTCAAATTTTCTGGTATCTATTTTCTATGTGTTTCAACAAGAGTCATATTTCATAATTTCTCAATTTTTTAGTTAATTTCATTCTTTTCAAATTGTGAATAATGTTATTGTCATTTTTATTGTTGTGACAAAGGGCACATAGTAATGGCAAGGTTTATTTTGCTTGCATCCTAAATAAATTTTACCTTTGATGAGGATGCATCGTGCCTTTCTTTAAAAGTAACCAAAAAACATACCAATTTTTGTTGCAGCTGTATTGTACACAAAGAGTTTCGGTTCATGTTACCAATTGTTCCTATTCTGATGTGTATGGCTGGTCGAGGATTCAAACATGCCACAAAATATCTGACAACAACAAAACTTATGGCTTTGGTGCTCACCGTAAACATTCCTCTCTCCATTTACTTCTGCTTGATACACCAACAAGGGACGATCAATGTTATCAAGTTTGTGGAAAAGAATGTGTCTTCACCAAAAAAAAGTGTCTTGTTTTTAATGCCTTGTCATTCAACTCCATATTATAGGTAAATTAGTTTTTGTTTTTTTGGAGGTTTTATGTCGCAACAGTAATTCCTTTTTAGCAGTAAAAATTCTTATTGTTTTAGTGGTTAAAATATCATTCATTTAAAGATTCCCTCCCAGTACACACAAAGAATGATATTATTTTCTGGGGCAAGCTTCACACACACCTATGTAAATGTTACTAATCACAATTTTCAACCTTGTAAACATTAAACATTTTCTTTGTATTTTCCCTCATACTGTTTTAGTGTTTTTTGAATTTACATTTTTCTCCTTATCAATCTGCTTTAATTATGTTTCTTTGAACGTCTTTTGAACGTCTTTAGTTTCTAATCTCTTTAAATTTGTGATTTTTTTACTCAGTTATTTACATGAGAACTTAACAATGAGGTTCCTAACATGTGAGCCAAGTACTGTTCCTGGTTATGAAGATGAAAGTGACCAGTTCTTTTCCAAACCAAAAGAATGGCTGAAGAAAGAATTCAACGGTGAACAATTTGTTATTGCGTATGATAGGTTTCCTAAGGTATGTTGTGAATTTATGCTGTAAATCTCTACAAGGAAACCAATTCTAGTTATTTTAAAAATATTCCGAAGGTGTACCAAATGAACCTATGCAGTAAACCTCTACGAGAACTTACATCCAAAATGTAAGTGTAAGTTGAAAATGTTAATTTTTTAACTGTTTTGTTGAGCTTTTTAGTGCTGGTTTTATGATGCAACTCAACTAAAAGTTAGTTCAGCCTTGATAAATCAAAGCCTTACAAATTTCTTTAGGACTTTAAAAAATATTATTGCAAGAAAGAAATCATGATCAAAATTTTCATATGAATTAACAACATTGATGTTTTAGGTAGCAAAACAATTCTTGATGTCAAGAAATTATACCATTGTAAGTATTTTATAAGATTTATAGAAGTTTATTTAGATTTAGAACAAAAGAAAATATACCAAAATAATTTAAGATATTTTTTATTTATTTTTGTAAAAAATAATTTAAACCATGAATGAAAAAAAACTATTTTTACAAATTCCCAAAATAACCAACAGCAAAATTCTTTTGATCTTATTGTCATTATTGTTATTATTTTTCCATCTAGATTGATTCTTTTTTCCACACACATTTTCCAGAAGGAAACATTGGCGGTAATATTCATGTATATTCCAAAGGCTGATCAGCGATAGACTTGAAACATAGATTGTCCTTACTTTTTTTCCATAAGCAGTTTGTCGTTTTTGTCAATGTATAAATTATATAAATTTTTACCAATTTTATGAAATTTTACTTTATTATATTTATCGAGCATGCATCGTTAACGTTTTTTTAAATATATATGTTTTTGATATGAAAGAAATATAACAATTTTAATGAAAATATTATACTGTAGCTTTAAATTTTTGAACCTTATAATTATTTCCACCGCTAAATAAATCTCCCTCTTATCTTTACAACATTTTTATTTTTCAGATGAATTAAAAAAAAAAAAATACAAAATTGTTGTACAGATGGATAAGTCCGACATTGATGACTCCCTCTATAGGTAGGACTAGTATTTTTATTATTGTTGTTTATGAATTTTTACACAGAACAACACCTTGTCTGTTGTTGTTTATAAATTTGTACACAGAACAACACTTTGTCCTTAAGGTTAATTGCCATGCTTTAAAAACAAAACCTGAGAAAAATGAGTGGTTACTTCACCACTACTCTCGAGTCAATCATATTTTATCTTTGAATTTGTTGGTATAACTTTTATCAAAAATATGTAGTAATAATAGAGTAATTTTGATTTTTAAACCAGCAAAGAGTTTAGTCTACTTTTGCTCTGCTTCGCTTTTTAAGTGAGTTGTTGCTGTGGTGGTCTGTAAGCGAACTTTTCTTTTCCGTATTCAACGCTGATAACATACGTGAATATTTGTAAACAAAAGAACTGTCTGAGAGAAATTTAACATGCAGCAACATTTTGAAATTTTTGATATTAGTCTCCAGTCTATAATAATGACTTATAAACCATTTAGCCGGTCTATATGGGAAAATCTAGACCGAGGTTGTGATGTCATGGAACGAACGCAGTGAGGTCCATGCGAAAAGTAGAATTTTTTATGAAGAGAGACTAGCAAAGAATGGTAGGTTTTTTCTGACTCACCTTGATATATTGAATAAATTCTGATCATTTAGCCGGCAAAGATATGTGCTTGGTGATGGGGCTATGCACAAGTTGGCCAAGGCTAATGTTTTGATTATTGGTATTGGTGGTGTTGGGGTTGAAGTTGGTACGGTAGAAAATGTTTATTTTATTTTGATATTATTCAGGGTTAGCTTCTTTAATATTCCATAAACTGTTATCAATAAGAGTCCTGACTATAAAACTCTTAAACTCCTTTCACATATTACATTTAAGAGTTTTGAAACATAGTCAGAGATTGAGATTTCTTCAGCACTGTGACAGGTGGCTGACTTGAACACCGCCCAACCACAGCTTCAAATGCTGCACATATTTTGGTGAAAAACGTTTTTAGAAACAAGGCTTTATTAGAAAACTTTTTTTTTTATTCTTTTTCAGCAAAGAATGTTATATTGGCTGGCGTAAAGGTAGAAGCAATTATTTATTATTAGTGCAGCCTAAAATTACCAGTTCTTTCCATATTAACTTTCACTTATCTTTCATAATCTTTTAGTTCAAGATCAGATGATTATGTCACTTTTTGCATAGCTTTCTCAAAAAATAATTCAAATTTGAAATAAATATAATCGGATCGAAGATAAAATTCAAGGCAAATAAACTTTCAATATTTTACTAGTGTCATTTATAAATCAACTTTTTTCTTTTTTTCCAGTCTGTAACATTGCTTGACAATAAATTGTGCACAGAACATGACCTTGGAACACAGTTTTTCCTTCGACAAGAAGATGTTGACAAAAAATCTACAAGGTACACTTGATATCTGTATATACTAACTTAACTTAAGACAGGAATATCCGGAGCTTCCATCAATGCTTGAATGTAGAAAGTGAGAAATTTAAGGGAATGGGTCTGTGTAAAAGTGTACGGTAGGGTCAAATTTACATTAAAAAATAACATATTCATTGTACAAGGAGGGAGGTTTGTGGGGGTTTGGTCCTAATTTCTGTGTTTTTGGTAATACTATGTGGATGCCCCCTGAAGAGATCTGACATGAAGCATTTTTTAAAGTAAACCACTACCGTTTTACGACAAAGTTGAAGAATGAAAGAAAAAAAAAATTAACACAAATTAACAGCAGTTTTTTGTCAATTTTACTTTGAATGTTTAATTTTCATATAGAGCATCTGCATGTTGTCAAAGATTAGCCGAACTAAATCCTTATGTATCAGTGACTACTCTGGAATGTGATATACTCAAAGATTTAAATGCTCTTTCCAAATTCCAGGTTTGTACCCAGATAAGTCAAAATTCAAATTGTACAAAATATTCATAATTGTATGCAATATCAAAAATTATAGGTCGTACCCATTTATGTAACAGTATTTATAATTCACATAATGGCTCTTTCACTTGGTGTGATGTATTTTTTAATGAATATAATACAATTTTCAATAGTAATTATATAGTGCAAAAACCAATCTGAATAAATTCCACTTTCTGAAGTCAAGAAAGAGGGGGGAAAAACACGATGACTTGGTTTGAGAATATTAATCCTGTTTTCCTTTTCCCCTAGAATTCTTTTTCCCTAGAATAATTTCTTGCTCTTTCTTCTTCAGTGTGTTGTGGTCACAGAAGCTACTTTTCAAGATCAAATCCAAATTGATAATTTTTGTAGAAACAGCGCTCCATCAATACCAGTAAGAACTGAAACATAAATATTTTGTTATAAAGAATGCGAAATGTATCTGATTGTTCTCTATACTTACATTCCTGATAACACTAAACTTGGTTTGGATCCTTCTCCTTAAAGATTCTCAGCCAAAATAGTTGATTTCCGTGCATGATTCTTACTAATTCTTCTTTTTCCTATCATGCAGTTCAACATCTAATTTCTCTATTTCTTCCATGTAGTTCATTTCGTGTGACGTGTTTGGTGTATTTTCGTACCTGTTTTGTGATTTTGGGGAAAAGTTTGTTGTCCAAGATGACGATGGAGAAGAATATAAAGAAATATTTATTGGTTCTATATCCAAGGTAAACAAATTTATTGGTTCTATATCCAAGGTAAACAAATATTTATCGAATATCCCCCCCCCCCATTATTAGTTTCAGCGATTTCATAAGTTTTCCTAAACAACAATTTCTTTGTCTCTTGTAAAGGAATGAAATCTTTGTTTTAATGCTTTTAAAAAAACATTCTGATGCTAAAAAGGAAGAGGTATCAATAACATGTCAATTTTGTTTGATTTAACTCTTTAATCTCCAATTGTTATTCCACCCCCCCCCCTGATTTTTTATTTTTCAAAAATTAACCCTTGCGTCGTGGACACACTTGACAATAATACTTTGTGTCTTATTTGTAGTCCAACCCTTGCATCGTGGACACACTTGGCTATAATACTTTGTGTCTTATTTGTAGTCCAACCCTTGCGTCGTGGACACATTTGACTATAATATTTTGTGTCTTAATTGTAGTCCAACCCTTGCATCGTGGACACACTTGATTACCGTCGTCACGGCTTACAGACAGGTGACTCGATTATCCTGAACGAGATTAAGGGTATGGAGAAGTTAAACGAGACAATCCATAAGATTACCTACATCACACCAAGTTCGTTTAGCATCGGCCTGAGCACCGAAATTGAATGTTATCATCAGTACGCCAACGGGGGTATACTCAAGAGAGTAAAAACTGCTCAATCTGTCTCATTCCAATCGCTACAAGAACAGTTAAAGGCACCTGATCTTATTATGAACGACCTTTCCAAATTAGATGCACCACGCATGAGTTTCGTAGGGATGACAGCCTTAAATCGGTACGCGCAAAGCTGGGAGTCGTTACACGGGGACACTCAGAAATTTCTCGAGACGTGTGAAAATATAAACAAAGAGACATCTCCCGCAGGTGAACTGGATGTAGGTTTCGTTGTGCATTTAGTTGCAACGTGCGATGGAAAATTGGCCCCGCTGTGTGCCGCTATCGGTGGGATAACCGCCCAGGAAGTACTAAAAGCGTTGTCTGGTAAGTTTATGCCGTTAAAACAGTGGTTGATGTTGGATGCTGTCGAGGTTTGCAAGGATACCAAGATCACCAACGATATCAAGGCCAGTAGGTACGTAAGTTTTAATTTCCAAATCTCATAGTAAGTAAGTAGAGTACAGCAGTAGGTAGTATATGTATATTCCCGATTTACAGAGTAGATGAAACAATTTTAGACGCCCCATTATGAATTATGAAAAATTGAAATATCCAAAACAAATAAATATATGCATGCATTTATAAATCATTACTTAATTACTTATGAGATTTATGTCATTAAGTTGATGCTGATACGTGCAAGTGAATTGTTCTTTTAGTTAAAGGCGTGCTGAGTTTTTCTGATACACTACGAGATACACTATGTATATAGTAACAAGGCAATAGTCGCTGACTTTAAATTTAGTATAATATCTTATGTAGTATTTTTTATGTTTTCTTTCTTATGTTAAGACTTGGTCGTTTGTATTCCCGTTTGTATTCCCGATGCTCTTCATTAGTATGTTTCGCCGTTTACTTTCCTACCTTTAGTAACTGTTAAAAAGAAAATGCTTTTTGGATGCAAAAGTTTCTTACTTTAAAGCATGTTTCTTTGTATATTTAACCAACACCCACACAATTCGCTTTACAAATTACCTCTCAAAGGTAACGGATTAAGTGGGACTTAAACCCACGAGCAATCGAGAGGTCGCGGGTTTAAGTTCCACTCAATCCGTTACCTTTGAGGTAATTTGTAAAGCGAATTGTGTAGATGTTGGTTTTAAGTACACATAAAAGTATGTCTCTTTGTTTTCGTTTTAGGTACTCAGCGCTGTTGAATTGTATCGATGAAACATTGTTCATGAAACTGAGGAACACGAAATTATTTATGGTTGGGTGTGGCGCCATTGGGTGTGAAATGTTAAAGAATTACGCCCTACTTGGGATCAGTTCTGGTGATGAAGGCTGTATCACTATAACAGATAATGATTTGATTGAAAAGTCAAATTTGAACAGGCAGTTTCTGTTTCGGCCGCGGCATATACAGGTGTGAATTACTTACTCTCTTGTTGTTCGCTCATGGTACTGATCACGTTTTATTAATCATTCATGGATTAAAAAAAAAGGAATGTAGATTTTTTAAGACCTACCTTTTTAACATCATTAATTTTCACGAATTTTTGTCTATATTCGCGAAAAAAATGCCCGCTAAATATTTCTGTAAATTAAACCAATTTCCAAAAGCCACACATTCATGAAAATACACTAAAAATTAAGTTAGTTTAGTGTAAATTCTTCTTTCATGTTCGCGATATTTGAATTTTTTTGACTCTAAACTCAATGATGGTAAGGAATATTCGGTCAAAATCAAAAGTTCAAAAAAGACTGCGATGGTTCAACGAAGCCGAGCTCTCAGAGTAAAATATCGTTTATATGCAGATTCTTAAGATCAATCTCGTCTTAGATCCGTGAGTTTAAGGGTCGAAAGGTTTTTCTTGATGGTTTACTACTCCTTGTTCAAAAATTAAAAAAAACAACAGGTTTTATAAACCACCCTATAAATAAATCTTAGCTAGGAAAAATTGCTCCCTTATCCCGGTTACTCATTGATCGGTTTATCGGGTTTTTTTTTAAGCACCAACATAATCAATGAGACTAATTTGACCCGGGGAAGGCAAACCAGGTTTCCTAGCTATATGTATAGAAAATGGGCCAGGGGAGCACAATAATATTCCTAGTATCCACAACATCAGTTACGACAAACATATTCCTAGTATCCACAACATCAGTTACGGCAAACATATTCCTAGTATCAATTACGGCAAACAAACGCATTGTCAAACTCCCTTGAAAAATTGAACGCACTGTAGCAGTGTCTACTATACTGCAGGAAAAAACATTCCAGGAAAAGATCCAGAATATTTGGAAACTCTACTCTACGAAGGTTTAATATTTGGAATCTCTTGGAAACGCAGGGGATCTTTTAACAATATCGACATATTTCTGATTTCGATCAGGCACATTAAACAGCTGTCTGAACAGAACTAGAAAGGTTCCTTCCACTTTGTGATTCTAATTTGTATCACTCATCAACTTGTTTGATACAATCTTTTTCAAAACAAAATCAACTTTCTTCATCTTAATAAAGTAAGGAAGAAGATGACGATACGGCCACGATAGTCCCAATAAAATTGCCAAGGTGAACAAATACTTCCTACCAGGTATTATTAACTCACAGTTTTTCGATACGATCAACCTTTCGTCCAAGTCGTCAACTCTTGTTATTCTATTGCATCGTTTCGTCTCATTTTGATGAAACACCCAAGGTATCTCGTGTGTTGCAAACCTTGTATACATTTCTTCGGTTTCTCGGTCAGCAATTGTCACGTCTAAAATGACATTGATCATTGCGACACCCTCTTCAGACAAGGCATGTAATTTTGACCGATCCGAGATGTCAACCCAATATTTAAACTGGTAATATTCCTTTTTCACACATGACTTCTTTTTACAAAATTTTACACCATCGTAGTGCGAAATTCTGTATTCGATTCCCATACGAGGCTCTTTTGACAGCAGGGCATTTAAATAGCTCGGAATATCATCTATGTAGTGAAATTGGTCTTCCCAACGTCGCAACTGATTTTTCCACGATAGGCAGGACTCCACAACAACGTAAATATAGAATGTAACTATATATGTCGGGAAAAGAGTGATGATGTATTTTCGTCCATCTCCAATGATAAGGATTGTCACTACCAGAATGTAGATGGCTGAAACGAAAATGAAAATAGTACGATAAATACAACAGAATGTAACAAATCTGGATATTACCATGTAAATGATAATTTTTTTATGAGACTCATAAAATGTGCAAGTATATTTTATATATATATTTTATACAATTTTCGTGATGTTCACATTATCGCACTTTAATTCAACTGTGACAAATAATCCAAAAACTGTCGATTGAGTGGGATTTGAACCCACGGCCTCGCGCTTGCTGGGCGATCATTTTTTGTTTCAACATATTATATCTATGTTTATTCGGGCTTATTATTATTATTATAATTTGAAATTAACCAGAAGTTTGAACATTTTAATAATTATGTTTTGTATATCCAACATAAGGAAGGGAACATCATCGGAATCGTTCTTTTTCCTTAAATTCCTGGAAAAGCTCTGGAATTCGAAGAATCGAAGATTGTCTGAAATTTTCAAGTCTTCTTTTTGATTATATGTTTGCATTTTTGTCTGCTTAATATCGCAAATCTTGGAAAATCTTTGAATTTGCTTGAAAATGATGGTAAATCCTGAAAGTCTGAAAAGTTCTCAATACTAATTTCTCTGTGGGAACCCTGTTGTTTTTTCTTTACTAAGTATGGTGGAGTCTAAGTCATGATAGGATAAAACAAAATCACCACCTATGTTGCTGAATAACGAAATTCTTCTTCGTGTTCTTTCTCTTGTCTCTTTGAACAAAATTTCTCCAGTCAGCAACATCGGTAATGTTAGGAATAACAAGCTGATTATGGAGGCAAAGATTCTTGCGGCCAGTGGCTGATTCGGTTCACAAGCGATGAACAATGATCCAATTAAGGGAACCATGCAAATTAATACGGCAGAAACCATTCTGCATTGTATTCTCTTGTGTAGGAGTGGTGTATAAACAAACATCTTATACATTGGATAACCAAACAGCACAATGTACCATATTATCAAACCAATTGGAGGGTAGAATATGGATACCGGCACAGCGATGGGCGCAGAAAATAAAGTAGCATTGAAAAGATACAATAAATAGTAACAACAGTCATATAATAAACCATCCATAATTTTCTTCGCCTTGTTTTCGCGTGTGTCTGCATACAAACAGAATTCCTTCGTTTATGATAACGCAACAAATTAGTATTTAATTAAGCAATAGCAGTTAATCTCTTCTCAGATGAAATTGGGTACTCTATGAGGCCACGTGTCTCATTACCACATTGCTGATTGGTCTTGCATGCAGTGAAACAAGTAAACAAACAAATTAGAAAATTAAAGTTAATCATGTTCCAAACGAGGTATTGGTCTCTGTCGCGTGACAATATGAATGTTGTATAAGTCTGAAATGATGAAGAAATAATTTGCCCTGTTACTAAAAGCACGCTGTTTAATGGGACGGTTTAATGATTAGTAGCTAGATTCACAGAGAAATAATAACATGTGTGATGTAGTGCTAAACTCTCTGTTTGATCACAACTTCTCAGAAAATATTTCCTAATGGAAAAAGGTTATAACGCTATTTTGACTGCGCATTTTAAGTTTTGGCTTAATTCATGTCGCCTACCCTACCCGATAAACCTTTTGGGGATTTTTGGAGAAGTTAATATGGAATACATCCTCAAATACTCAACGACACCTGTCTTTGGGCCACGTATATGTAACGATACCAATAAAACACTCTAAAGTTGCTTCAAGCTTCATTCATATTCAAGGAACGTTCGTTCATATTCAACAATTCATCATTCCTTATGTATGAACACACACTTTTGCACCATTTGAACAACCATAGACGAATGTGACCAATTGATATTATTATGTTTCTTCTTCTCCCTCCCTCTACGTTTAGGAGGTCTCACAGTCCATTTGTTGTGAAGGGTTTTCAAACAAAGAGAAATGGAAATTCACTTTTTCCAAACAAAGAGGTTCACTTGGTTTTTGACAAAACTATATCTCAAGAAAAAAACTTAGATTCATCCGATAAGTTAGATACAAGTATCATGCCACCATTTTGGTATTCTGGCAAGTATCAAGATCAAGCGGTGTGTTTATGTCGCAAATTTGTGGACAGACTCACTGAGAGCAGAACCAACAATTACAAGGGATAAGAAAAATATTCTAGATTTGCAAGGGATTTGTCTTTTGTCGAATCCTGGGGGTTACTCTGGAATTTCAGGGATAATAAAAACAAAACAAAAAATCCAGGAGACCAATCAGTCCCCGGAAATTCAAGGGGTGTGTTAAAAATGACTCCGGAAAGGAAAAAATAACTGTATTTCCAGAGGCTATGTTCTTCCAAAAGAGAACCTTCTCAATATGGTGGGTATGGATATTTATTTCTGTAAAAGCCCAATTGAGTCTAGACTAGAATTAGTCTTACCATCTTTATTAACCCTCCTTCCCGTAGCCTATGACAGTATGAGATTCGGCCCAAAAAGCTTTGCTGTTAGGGCCTCTGCAATAATTAGCATTTAGTAACCAATCGAACTTTTAAATAAATAAATAGCAAAAGGTCATGCATGCCTGTTTGTATTCAAAACATTGATTCACGTCAAAAAAGAAAAGAAAC
>JAYRBV010039900.1:7774-18972 GCA_036023255.1 Mitrocomella polydiademata
ACACAGATCCACTGAGTGAACCTTAGAGCTTGCTTTCTCGATTACTGCTTGTACACAGATCCACTGAGTGAACCTTATATAGCTTGCTTTCTCGATTACTGTTTGTACACAGATCCACTGAGTGAACCTTAGAGCTTGCTTTCTCGATTACTGGGGTGGTTCAAATAAATCTGATCTACCCGGGGTTGTGTTAAAACTGGGTATCAAAAGGTTGGTTGATTTTGGGAAATTTTTCACTTGACAAGGGTAGTAGCAAAACGCGCAGACAAGTTTATTAATGATGAAAAACTTTTTTCATATTGTCCGAAAGTGGAACTGTGCTTGCTGATCAACACTTGCATGCACACAAACAAAGTCTCTTAGCGAATAAAAATATATCATGAAATCCCCAATAAAATCCTATCCTGGCTTGCCTTTTAACATGTGATGTAATAATATACTAGCATTTGAGCTACATTATCATGATTGTCGCCAAGACGACACCAAATACTACCAAAAATATTTTCGTTTTGGTTGCGTCTACCATTTTTCTCTCTCTCTCTCTCATTAAACTGAGTGGATTAAATAATACGACATGTGCCCCGCGTCCGGCGTCCGCATATGAATGTACCATCCTAACGAAGTTATTAAAGTCGGGATTTGCAATTCTAATTTGGCAAGCTGGGAACGATAGGGTTTTGTGGGGCCCCTTGTGGTTGGTAAGGGGTCCATAAAGGAGTTTATAAGGCACTCGATTCATGATAGTTATATAAAGTACGGTTTTTGAATATCTTGTTTTAGAAGGTTATTAGTATCTCACGAAAACAATGTAGAGGTGTTATCCGAGGAGTTAGGACTCTAGACTCATGTGACCTGCTAGTCGTGAGTTTGAGTCCGTCAACCTGGTCACAGTAACGATGACAACCTTTTGCATTGTTTATCATTTCTGTTAGGTTTCGTTCTAGGTGTTTGGCAGCACAAAGACAGGGCTTTCATTGATAACAGTCTGCTTATAGTATAGCCTGGCTTGTCTCTAATCTTTCTAATCTCCACTCCTATGCTCCCCACACTCATGGAGGAAAAATTAAATATTTTTCCTTCGAGTGTGGGAGAAGTGGAAGAGAGGCGGGTATCCCATCTACTTATAGTACTGAAGAGGCTATCATATGGATAAATATTCGTGAACAATATTAGTGTTAGTTGATGAACATTGCAATATTTATTTATTCATTTTAATATTTCGGTATGAGGGAGCACAAAATGTTAAACACGTGGGCAGTATCTCATATTAGATATCATATAGGAAAAAGTGGTGTTTCATATTGAGAGAATAGAAAAAATATATCTATTAATTAATTACACCAATAGGTGAATGGCTTTAATGATAATTAGCTTGAGTCATTTGTGTAGAAAAGAGCTATTGAATAATACCGAGCATCATGCTATGTCCTCTGCACTGATTTGATTGAACTTTCTTTTCTTTTCTAATCTTATTTTATTATGTATACAAACCCAATGTACAATCATGCAAGATGGGTTGATAAGAAATACATACAACAACGAACGAACGGTACACAGAAGAAAGACTAGCGCGGGTCAAGAGAATACGAGAGATTTGTGTATAGGTTTGTGGCGGTGATCATATAACTTTGTTTCGTAAGTTACCTTTCAACTATTTAAATCAGAACTTT
The DNA here is from genome assembly GCA_036023255.1 of Mitrocomella polydiademata. NCBI lineage: Eukaryota > Metazoa > Cnidaria > Hydrozoa > Leptothecata > Mitrocomidae > Mitrocomella > Mitrocomella polydiademata. The sequence goes on from JAYRBV010039900.1 coordinate 9,445, forward strand.
TTGGTGAAGTAAAATTTTTTCAACACAATCATCGTTATATAGTCCAAAACTAGACATCACAGACACTTTAAATGCTACCATTTTGCAATATATTTTAATCGTTTCCCAGCCCTACAATAACGATTTTTGTGATACTGGTGGTTCATTCATTGGCAGATTTTTATTACGCCATGCCATGCTTTGTGAAACTGGCGTAAAGCAGGTGAAGTAAGCCAATCATACAATCGTTAAAATAGCAAGAATGTATGTTGAATGTATGTTGAATTGACTTACTTCTGCGCCTGTTGCAGACGTTTGAACCGATAATAATTTCTTATAATGTAAGATAACTTTCATTCATTTTAAAGCAAGGCTAAAATATTGCTTAACTTGTAATGACAATTGATAAAACTTTAAATTATTTCAGAACCTTCGGTATGGCCGAAGTCTCCATGCCTAAGAAGTATTACATCATACTAAAAACTGACGATGAAGTGACAAAAACATCTGCAGCGAGTGGTCGAACCGGGTTGGTCATCAAACGAAATGCCATGGCAGGCGGTATCTGGTTACTGGACAGACACCATCAAGAGCAGGCTGAGGATAAGGACAATATTGTATTGACATCTACTGCTGACAACGCTGACTACGTTGAAACTTCCAGGACAAACGTCACCCATATTCCTGAAATAGAATACCGTTTCTTAGTGGCAGTGCAACCGAAAAGACGGTTAACACTTTTGGGAAGTGCGAAGTTACAAGATCTGTTAAATGTCAAGATCTATGACAAAGTTTCTGTTTCTTTGATACTTAATGGTCAAGAACAAACTAAAGACAGTATTGTCCATTATATCGGTCCCGTAGAATCAAGGCGAGGAAATTTCTTTGGTGTTGTGTTCGAGGTAAAGTTATGTTCAGTTTTTCGGGCTTACAATCTAGATTAGTGTACACTAGTCTCAGGAATTTTTCTCGCCTATTTTTTAAATCTGATAGTTAAATTCCTGTGCTGTATTAGTCTGATTGCGCAGACCTTGTCTTGACAAATAGTGAAAAAAACACTATAACTCCGATTCTCAAAGAATGCGCGTATTAGACTATCTGCCATGCTGCGCTCTTCAAGTCTAATTCTTTAAAGAAACTTAAGGCAGTTATTATTATTATTATTATTTTGAAGTCTTGATTTTTATTGTAATTGAAGATTGAATTGAATTCTCTGCTTGTAAAGGGTGTAATTGTTTTGAAACTTTTCTTTCAGAATGACGTTGGCGATACTGATGGCTCAATCGGCGACAAAATTTACTTCGTCGCCAAAAAGAATCACGGCAAATTCGTCTCCGTTGACAAAATCCAGTCGATCTCAAAAAGTAAAATTTCTTTGTCATCAAAGCGATCAAAATCGTCTTCGTCCCTCGAAGAAACCGCCTCTACTACACCTTCCCCTGTTTCACCCTCCGCCAGCGCCACCAAAGCCAAAACATCCGGTCCTGAAATTAGACTAAGAAAGCGATCGAAATCCCAATCACAGTTACTTTCACTTGCAATACGCCCGTCAGAAGAAGAACCGCCCTCCAAAAATGACACATCTCGCAGTCCGCAGAAAATTGTGAGAGATGACAACACTGCGGAGAAGAGTGCTCTCCAGTTATCTGTTGACTCCCGCGTTGTGTTCTTTGAAGAATCTGGTTTCCCGTTACACGGAACCATTCGATTTATTGGTTGCGTAACAAAGTTCAGTGGCGTCACACACGTTGGGGTAGAACTAGTAAGTCTCATGTGTGTTGGTTTCTTATTAATACTGTATTACCTGTAAGTCCCTGTAATTTTCTTTGTACCGTTATCTCCGTCAAGTTTCCGTAACTTATTATCACAGTTTAAAGAATTTGATTCATATTTTCGAGACACTGTAAAAGCCCCTGCCCCAACCTCGTTCCCAGGGCTTTTCTCCGCTTTTTTTGACGACGCGGGAGAAGGCCCTGGCCCACTCTGGCAAAATCTGCTCGAATCGATTATGTGACACTCTTACGTATTATAATTACTCCGAAGTAATCTCCTGCAAAAAAAAAATTTCATTTATTTAAAAATTACAGTTTATTGAAGTAAAAACTATGTGTAAGAGAGTGCTGTTGATTTTTTACTTAACAGACATTATTATTACATCACTCGTCGTTTTCCCAAAAGGCTATTAATGATTGTGAGTATCCTTTTGTTAAAGTTTTATAGCTCCTATTCAAAAACATATGCTTTTGAAATTCTTGCATTAATAAAATAATTTTTGTTACGTTATTTCAATAAAAAAACTGCAAACATATAATTTGCATAGATTAAGAGATTTCTTTTAGCCAATCACGACGCAGAACCGGCCAGAGTTGTCCAGGGCCTTCTCCTGCGTCGTCGTCGTCGTCAAAAAAAAAAGCGGAGAAAAGCCCTGGGAACGAGGTAGCCCCTTCCCTCGTTATATTAATTTGTAATTTTCTTCTAGCTAAGCCTTTCACGGTAAGCGTATGATATATACTTGTGAAATTTGGATGAATAAAGAGGTCTATATCTGCTAATTGGATGCACTTATTAGCCTGTACCTGTAAGGTGTTTTTAAGTTTTTATTTTTTATTTTGTCCCTTAAATATTTTTAGGATAAAAGAATTACAGAGGGGGAAGGGAATTATAAAGATGGCAAAAAGATTTTCGACTGTCCACGAAATAGAGGTTTATTGGCGAGACCAGAAGAATTGATCAAAGAAGAAGATTTCAAACTGATGATTAAAGAAAAAGAAAAAGAAAAAATGGGGAAAATCGTCGTCGATCAACCGTGTAAGAAAATTAATTAGTTTGTGAAAATTAGTACCCCCCCCCCCCCTCCCTAATCTAAGGTTGTGAAATTTTCTTCTTCTGGGGAGGGAATTATTTGCATAAATTGAGAAATTGATTACTAAAGGTTTCAGAATATCTCCTAATTGTATTAAAGAGGCATTTTTCTTATAAGTCTATTTTGATGAAAAAAAATACACTTCTCTCTGCATCTTTCGGAAATATTGCGAAATCATGATATCCAGGAAATAAGGCATATACTCATTGCAGATACATTGCACAACTTAGAATATTCTGATGCAGATTTTACTATTGGCGCGCCAGTGTATATTTGCATAGGCGGATCTAGAACTGGTGTAAGGTATGCGGCGAAGTGTGAAATTCCACAATCTATTGTTATTTTCAATAAGTTAGTGACGTTTTATTACCATTCACACTTCTTCACATACATACCATAGTTCTAGATTCGTCTCTGGTATATTCTTCTCTATTCTAATATGTGTATAGTTGACAGTCATGATCACGATGTTGACGAAAATAATAATTCAAAAGAACGTCAACCAGGTTAGTTATAATTCTCAAATTCTTTTTCCTTGTCTTTTTTTTATTGAATTTTAAATTTCGTTTTACTGGCTAACTATCTAAATTTCTAGTTTCGATGACAACGGAAGAAAGTGCGAAGTCAAAACGTAAAGAACGAACGAAATCATCAGGTTAAGGATGTTTCTGATTTTATAAAATTTGTTATTATAATTTACGCAGGATATATAATTTATGCAGGATATATAATTTATGCAGGATAGTCACTTCACTTACTAGAATGTTAGCAATAATGATGGTCCTGGCTAGCAATACAAAACACAACGCATTTGAACACTTGGCCAGCTTTTTTTTTGGCCATAGTCACGCGGCCACAGCCCTCCATACATAATAACCGCAAAATAAAGTTTCGCTGCTTATATTTTATTATTTTTTTCCCGGTAACAATATCATGGCACATTCCTTGTTTAAAAAACCTTTCTCTTGTCAGCAGTCTTTAAAATATGATTGACAACGACCAGAGCGCCTTGATAGAATTGGACCTCTTTATGAGTACCTTACGGTACTAAACAATGTCTGACAAAATTGTAATTTTTTGGCCAACGGTTGCTGACATTGTTTTGTCCAATATGGTAAGCATTTTTTTTCTGCACACGAAATTTAACAAACCGTTTGTTTTTTTTCTAGTTGGAGAGGAGCATTTTTCCTGTCCAATTTGTTTGGACACAGTTGAGGAGGCAATCGAGACAAACTGTTGCCACCAGATATTTTGTGAGCGCTGTATACGAAAACATCGCGAAACATCCTGTCCGAAGTGTAGAAAACAACCGTTCACCATCACAGTCAGTCATTTTGTGCGGAAACTTGTCGGAAATTTCTGCGTAGAATGCTCGAACGAAGGTTGTGTGGAAATTTTAACACGGTCGAACTTGAAATATCATCGGGAGAAATGCACTTTTGAGCTGATCCGGTGTCCGAATGAAGGTTGTAAACCACGGATACGCCGGGATAATCTTGAAGAACATCTTAGGAATTGCGGACACGCTTTGATAACATGCCGGAACAAAGGTTGCCTGACACGGGTAGCCCGGAAAGATATGAATGAACATCATAAAATTTGCGACCAAGCAGAAATTGAGTGTTCGAATAATGGTTGCCATGTTAAATTAATCCGCTTGAAATTATCGCAACACCAACGAGAAACCTGCCGGTATATGTCGGTAATGTGTCCAACACCCGGATGCCGGTTTAAAGGACCGGGTACCAAATTAGGTGAACATATTGGACAAGAGCATTACGAGCTTTTCATCAAACATTTGGGTGGATTGAAGGACTTATATGCGAGTGATCCAGAAGCGGGAATTTATACGGTACAGTGGAATGCACCTCCGAAATAGATATTCATTTCATAATATTCCTTTTTTCGGAAATCTAACTAGGGGGTCGCAAGGTATCGAAAAGTTTGTAGAAAATGCTTTTGAATTCGGTGACGGTCGTCTCATCGAAGGCCAGGTTTACACCATACCCAGGTATAAATTATAGGGGAATGAAAAACTCATGTGTAAACGTGGTCTAAGAAAATCAGGGGAGACTGGTTGGGAATAAGCAAGAATCTTACGATATAAATATTGTTATAATAATGTTAATATTTCTCTGTTAATTTATGATCAAATCAAAATATGTCTCTATAAAAATAATAGTTGCATTTTCGTTTCATTTTTTGGGACGGATTACATATTTACAAGGATTAAAAAACAAACAAAATCTAAAATATATACAAACATACTTCAAAATCTGGTAATTCCGGAATACCAGCATCTTAAAAACCCCGCCTGTGTGTATTCATAAAATAATGTATCTCTGCTAAACGCTTTTTTATTGTTTAAAAAATATCCTTTGAGAAGGAGTGCAATTTTCGGTTCAACGGTAAGCAAAGTGTGCCGATACAGTAAGTAGACAGGGTGAGTCAGAAAAAACCTACTCTTTTGTTTTAAGTTTTAACAATAAAAAGTGTAATTGCCTCAAATCCTGTATTCCCAGAACAACTCTTTACCAGCAAACGCGCAATCTCTGTTGTACATGACCATTAACAGTTTTTTTATGTTGAGCATGATTTCTTTTGAGGTTTTTTCTGACTCGCCCTGTAAGCACACTCTTCCACATACAAAATAATTTAGTAGGCATCTGCTTACACGAACATAGAGCAATAATTTCATATAAAAACTTCTACAACATATATCTTCATCTGACCGAGGGGTAAAGGAGGTCGTTGTTCATCTGTCGGTTTGAGACCACCGGTCAAAATGCTCTTAAACGTGTCTGAAAGAACGAGGCATTTGATGAAAGTTGTCTCGATTTGTCAGACCAATTTAAGAGACTTTTCTATAGAAGAACGAATGGTCTCAAACCGACAGACGAACTATATATAGTTTCGTACAAAGTTTAAAAAAACTCAAAAAAAAAAAATCGCAAAAAACTCTTACAATATTTTCCAAGCGCTTCACCCCTCGCATCTGACCCTTACCCAATTCGATAGACCCACACCTACACACCCAAGTTGTATCCGCCAAAATACAGAGTGTCCAAGAAAAATATCACAGCTTTAAAAAATATAGGAATAAAAGCGGTGTATACAATTATGCGTTAAGTGTTACAACAATATTCCCAAACGCAAACTGAAATACTTACTGAGACACTCTGTACAGTGTGGTTCAGAAAAAATACTGTCTTCTAAATGCGTATAAAAAACTTTTGATGAGTTTTTTAAACGATTTCTTTTTAGTAACACCATAATTTGGAATAGTACTAGTATTTTTAAGTGAACCACGCTGTACAATAAAACTTGTGGAAATCATTTCAATGGCACTTATTTAAAAAAAACAACAATCCCAGGGATAGCAAAATCCCTTTGTGCAGGGATGTATTATCACATGCCGCTTCAATAAAATACATGTCTCCTTAAGAGGTGGACGAAACAAAAGTGTCGGCAAATCTAAGTGAACACACATAAGTTCTCGGCATCCACAACTTTCAACCTCACACATATCATATATATATATATATATTTTTTCTCTAAGAATTAAAAAAATAAAAGTATTATGTATACAAAGGCTACGGTTCTCCGTTACGCATCCGAGTCGCTACCAGCATTTTCTTCTTCCACGCCCGGTAATGGTTTACGCCCTCGCAGGGGCGGTAATTGATTTGAAGATGAGGCGGACACATTGGAGCTTCCGGGCCGCTTCTTTTTCAACTTCTTCTTCCTGTTATACTCGACCACTGATAACTCGGACATAGATTCGTGTGTATTAAACTGTGGATGCGGAAGAGAGCGTTTCTTATACTTGTCCTGATCGTTGGCCGTAGGAAAGGCATCGCTGAGTTTCTTGACTCGTTTCAGTGTGTCCGTTAAAGCGTAAGTGTCCGCGTCCTCGTTTAAGGTGGCTAACGGGACACCCGAATCGGATTTTTCGGAATCCGATCCGAAGGAGAACTGGTCGGAATCTCGTTTACGTTTAAACGCTTCTACGTAGCTGGCGATCTTTTGACTGTCGGCATCGCTCAACTGTCCGGGTTCCAACGCAAGGGATTTCTTGTGCTCGTCGGAAATCGCAAAAGGTGGACTCTTTGATGGTGAGCGTTGTCGTTCTTCAGATGCCTTGATCGATTGCTGAAGAAAGTCAATGTTTTGATCGTTGTCATTAGCAACAAATTCGTCCTCAAAGACTAAAGTCGCACTGTCAGAAAAAGCGTTCGCTAACACCATATCGTTCTCTTTCTCAACCGCTTGTGCCTGTAGGGGCGGAGGCACAGGTCCTGTCAGCTCAGTCTCTGATGCTAAGGTCGGCAATTTCTCTGATGCGAGAGTGATGTTGGTCAGTTGAGACGAAACACTTAGCCTTGGGCTTTGTAGTCTCCCTTGAGACAATGAAATGCGAGAGACTTCGCTTGCTTTAGGTGAACGTAAAGCGTGTTCGTTCATTCTGGATAGACTGAGTGTTGGTGAGGCGGCGACTTTGTGCTCTTCTAAGCCGCCCGCTTCCTCTGGTATATCACTTTTGCTCAACATCTCGACTCGGCGAGTGGATAGGATGCTATTCTTAGACGATTCCTTGCTGTCAAACGATTCTTCTCGGGTCGGAGAGAGTGCTGGTTTAACTGCGGCTGGATTGCGAGCGGGCGAAAGTGGCTTCCCAAGGTCGTCGTGATCTTGCAAGGCGATTGTGGAGAGCGAACTGTTGGACGCGCGTTTATCAGTTACACGCATGACATAATCGTTTTGTTGATTGGCAAATGAGATGCGCTGTGATTGTTTCGGTGATGGTGATCTGGGGCGAGATACTACCGATTCGATGCGTGTAACTTCTTGCACGTTGGCGTAGGCGGTTTCTTCCGTCAGCTGGATTGGGCGAGACTTGCTTTCGCGACCGCTCGTCGGCGACTGGAAGTTGCGCAGGACCTGTTCGTTCCGCACTGCATTATAACGTTCCTCATCCTCGGAAGGAAGCGAAGTTTGCGAGCGGGCGGACGATAACGAACCTTCTTCGTCTTCGTCGCGGATCAAGTCAACTTTACTGGAGGAGCGTTTCTTTCTCTTTTTCTTACGACTCGAAGGAGGCTTTACACCATCCACACTTTGCTCTCCTTGTGGTACCTCGTAGACATTGGTCACATTCTCCGTTGAAATTAATTGCTCCACCACAGGAACAGGTTCTTGCACCTAAGAGACAAATGTAACAACTCGTCACAAAACACGAAAACATAACACTTTTATCGTATAGTCATTTGAGTAGAAATCCTTGGCTGAAATATATCAATTCGAGTGTTTAATCCAACTAGGCTAAGCAGAACCAGAAGCATTATGTTGACTTCTCGGTAAATATAAAATTTATTTGTATTTAGTTGGTGGGTGGGGAAGAAGGGAGACAGATATACTGTGAACTATTTTTAAGATTACTAATTTTAATATAAACGTTCCCGCGCAAAACAATACATTCATTCTTTTCTTATGAAACGTTCAGTATTTAAAGGAATTTCGAAATCTGAAATAGCATGCGAGATGATGTCACCTACTCTTGTTAAGGTTTATGAACTACGAATGAAAGAACATTATTCAATAAAAATCAATAGAATGAAGCTCTTTTGACGAAAACAGTATATTATAAAATCCCAAGTTTTTCATTTTCTAAGTCATGACCTTTAGGAACGAAAAGATAAAAATAAAAATAAAAAGAAATCTGTTCCATAAAATCTTCTCTCTTATCAGAAATACACCTTTCCTGAAATACCGTTTATATGTAAAATTCACCACCCTTGAGATAATAGAAGCACATGCAAATATTTCTTGAAACCGAGATCGTTGTTAGGAATCTATGTATAAACACAGTATTTCAGGAAAGATCTATGCTACAAAGGATTTCGTACCTCGTTTTTCGGAATGGCACTCACGTAAGTAGTATTTTCGGTAAACTTTTCCATCTCATACGAACTAAAAAACAGGAAAGTAAAACAATAAACAATTCTAACCTTCCAAATCTACATCAAACGAAGAGAGCACTAAAGCGAGCTACCTATTAGTTTCTGGGAACTGAGTAACTCTCAAAAATCAAGTCTTATAAACACGAGCCAATAAGAAATCTACCAGAAATGCTTAAAAAATTTTCTTACGATTTTTCCTTCAGATCGTCTTTGTACATCGAATGTGAAGACTAGAAGAAAATAATATCATAAAAAATATGTAACATCTAACAAAGTTGAGCCCTAAGCTACCTGAATATTTAAAAGCATACTTAAATCCTCTTAATGCAACTAACTAACCGACAATTGTTCCATTGGGGGTGGGGCAGGTTCCCCCGCTGACTCAACGTCGAATTGCAAGGATGCTTTTGATGCTCGATTCTGCATTATGTAATCATAGGTGCTCAAGTTCTTGCAAACTAAAGAGTAAGTAAGGAAATAACAAGTTTCACACTATAGCAAATATTGGAAACAAAAAGATAAAAACAAAATTGATAATAAAACAATTAGAAGACAGATGTTGCATGATCTTAGACAGGATGCCCATCCTATCATTTTACTCATCCAGGCTAAATTTGATTTTAAAAAATCCGTAAAAAAAAATTCCATAGACGGGTTAGAGCAGTGATTCAAAGATTGAATCAGCCAATCAGAGGCTGTTCATGCAATTTTTAAAGAAGTATTAAT
>JAYRBV010040011.1:0-18964 GCA_036023255.1 Mitrocomella polydiademata
CATGATGAGTACATTTGACTCGTCGATTTCTTCCTTAATTAAAAAGAGTCACGAAATATAAGAAAAATGAAAGAGACAAAATATAAGAAACAGAACCTTAAATAAACAGACAACAAAAATAGCTCTTTGAAAGAATGCTGAAATATAACCAGTGAATACGAGCGATGAAGGACAATAAAACGGTCAGTTAATACGGGATTTTTCTCGACTTTCAGTCGGTTTTCACCGACGACCGACCGCTATTTCGAGCTGCCCCCACACATCAGTAGATGGTTATAAGAGGTTTGGGTATAAATATGGAGAAAATTCAACGCTTAATTTAAAGCAAGTACAGAAAAATTATTGCATTTGCAAAGGGCAGATAAATAAATCCTCTATAAGTGCCAGGGGCCTTAATTTATTTTTCTGAGATTTTTCTGAGCACTTTTGTTGTGAACTGGATCTGAAAAGTATAAAAGTATATAAGTACCAAGGATAAAATTTAAACAATATGTATAATCCTGGCGAGCAGCCCCTTCTGGAAACAGGTATTTTTTTGTTTCTCCTATATCAAAATCTTTCTGGTATATACTGTATATATACTGTATTTTTTGTCAATAAAAATGTGACAGTTTTTTTCTGATGTATACTGTATATACAGTATATATATATAAAAATCTTCGTTTTCAAGTAAAATCACTCTCCACAAATGTTGTTTTATTATTATCATTATTCTGTGTATGATATAATATACTATTAGTATACTAGATATAATGTCAGAAAAAGAAGTGGAAGCTGTGGCGATGGAGCCACCTCCTCCTTCGTATGATGCTGTGGTGGCTGGAAATTGGGGTGGACAACAAAGTAATCAAGGGTTTTCAGGTCCACCTCCCATCCAAATGAATTATACAGATGAATCTGCTTCATATTACAATTCTTCAATGTATCCACCACAACCAGCCACCGCTCCAGGTGTTGAAACTAATTTACCACCTTATCCCATTTCAAATCAGCCAGGGTTAATCAGCCCTGCTCCTCCACCATACATAGGATTTAATGGGATTTCCCCTGAACATACCGCCTCGGCTGGCATTCTTCCTCCAACAGAAACACCACTTCCTGTGGAAACAAATGCAAATCAAACTGAAGCAACTAATGATGATGATTCTGAAACAGGTAAGGTTTCTTTTTTACAAGTTTATAACACTGGAAATACTGTTAGTATGACTTAAAAAGGAGAACGTCATTAATTGGTATATACTTTTTTCTTATACGTATTTGTAAATAAATTTATATACAGTAGAAAATCTGTCCTTGTTTAAAACTGAGAGACACTGTTTAAAAAAAATTGTTCAAAAAAATGCTAAAATGTTGGTCTGTTAGCCTAGAAAATTTAGACTGTCAATGAAACTTTTTTATTAATTCATTATTTTGTTTGTCGTTTTTAGCACCTCAGTGCATTTAACATGAAGTCATTTTCCGATGTACAGTACATACACTATATATTTACCAAATTAGTATGAAGATATATATCAAATGATAAATGATGCTCTTTTTTTGCTAGGAAAGTCATGGGTATGAACATAAAAAACTTTATCATTATATACCAATAGCATAGTAATCAAATACATATTAGGATTTTGAACACTAAATTTATGATTATCGTAATGTTTGCTTATTGAATTACGAGACTTTAATAGTCTAATGTTCATATTCTACAGAAATACATAAAATATTCTGATAAATTCTGATAAATGGCCAGCTCTAAGAATGTTTGGAATGTCACAAGTGAGAAAAAAAATAGTCAAAAAAGTCTTAGGAAGCTGTGGAATAAATATAATCAAAGGAACAAGGAAACAAGATCTTTTTAAACAAAATAATATAAATGACAATATGCTATCCTGTATTTTTATCCATACACAATAAGAAGTGAGTGAACATTGAAAAAAACCATCTCAATTGATAAAGAGAGAAAATAAATTGACTACTGTAGCTTCAACAACAGTGCAAATAAATTAGTTATTCATTTAAATTAAGGTTTTCCTTGCCTTAAGCCTTTAACTGGTCCACTTCCAAATATGAAATTTATAAAGATTAAACTGTTTTTGTTTCTTTTAGGTGTTTGTGCGGCTTTTTGTGCCTTCTCTATTTTTGCTGCTATTCCGATTGCGATGTTTATTATAGGTAAATATCATAGTTTTTAAAACATTTTTATAGTATAGTGTTACATAATATACAGTGCATTATTACCCGAGTAGAAGGGCCGAATATCATACAAACAAATTAAGAGCAATTGATTGGTCATAGCGGTCTGTATTTTCCAGTACAGCTCTCTAGATCGTCATGGTAACGACGTTCGAAGTGTCTGTTTAAGAAAACGTAAACAAAAACATCAGCAAAGCTGTGACGCAATATTGAAAAAATGTCTGAGAACCAAATGGAAACTACTTTTGATTTTGGAATTGATATTGAATTAGATAAAGAAACACCTATTTCAAAACCAAATACTATCGAATGAAGAGTTCCAAAACTTTATCCATGGGCAAAAGGCAAAATTTTATTCTTCCCGAAACAGGCTAAACTCTGGTTATAATTAGAGACCCCCCCCCCCCCCCTGCAAAGACACCAAAACATGTCCAAATTATTTGCCTCTATCAACCTCTGTAGAAGACTATCAGCGGCGTATTTGGAACTTAGTCACACACATGAGAAAGAGAGTATTTTCAATTGTTATGATTATATTTCAATTGTTAATCACACTCCTTGGCAGACTTTGTTCCCAATACATCCCTGCAGTTGATATTACTTTACTGCACACATGAACCTTCTGTTTCTCCATTTTCTAGGAATATCAAACCAGAATAATTGCCCAATGGAGGATAAAGTCCCACTATTTTTGATGGCAAGTGGTGGTTTGTCCATACTCTTGGCTATTTTCCTTGTTGGTATAATACTTAGCGATGATGAAGGTAAATTAGGGAGGCTCTTCATGTTTTTGTTTGTATTTGGTTTTTTCGTCCTGTTTGGCGTGCAGATTTGGGGGAGTTATGCTGTTTTCAGAAAGTGGAGTGACTGGAACGGATTTTATAAACACGTGGATGTGGAGTACGGGTGTGACAGAACTACATATTTATTTTCCTTTTCAATGTTGATTATATTTTGGACACTTGGGCCCTGCATTGCTTGTACATCTAAAAATAAATAAAATAGATATTAGGGTAGTTCCATGTCAAATTACCACCATGGTCATACCATAGATCCATACACCATGTATAGCAGATTATTTTCACATAGGAAAAACATTATAAAAATTAAGAAAATTTAAGAAAAAAAATTGGGTTGTTTGACATGGAAATATACCATAACTTCATTACGAAGTGTTTTATAAATGCAATAGATAGTAAAAAAATCCTTTTTATAGGAATTAATCAGTGTGCCAAGACGTAGAACAGTATGTATATACATTTTATACAGTTCAAATAAACTGTGCCATGAAATTGATTCACCAGTAATAAAGTATTAGCTTTTCATACCTTACCTCTTAAAATGAGGTATACAGTGTGATTCAGAAAAAGCGCAACCCTAAAAAGAAATGGGTATAACTTTTGATATACATGTCATATTGTAACTATTTTTGCTGTACTAAAAAGAGAATTTAAAGGTCTTTCCAATTATATAAAATTATTCTAAAATTATTTTATATATTTGGAAAGACCTTTTAAATTTTCTTTTTCTGAATCACACTGTATAAGATGTGCTCTATTATCATTTAATATCCCATAGAGTAAGGACAAGTTTTCGGAGACGCACTGTCGGTAATAATTATAATTTTTATATATAACATTGCACTGAATGGGGTATTTAAAAAATGATTTTGTACGAAATATGCTCTTTTCACTGTCTATGTTGAATATATAATCAATAATATCAATCAACCAATAATATATACATTTTTGTATCTTTGTATATAGATATTTTTGTGTGAGTCATATATATATATATACTGTATCTTTTTTTTTTATGTTTTTATTGTTTATAATAAATTTATGATCCAAAGTTTTCTTTGGGAATGGGTTGAAATTATATACTTTTAGTTTGAACCTGAACTATATAGTCACACGAATCAGATGGAGAGTCTTTTGGATTTAATGGCACCTATTTATTCAAAATTATACTTTTAGTCTTTATACAATATAAAATTATCTAACTAAATTATCTTTTAGTACATGGAATTTAAAAGCCATGCTACATTTATTCATTGATGTTATCTTTTTCACTGTCAATATTTAATATGCATTATTTTCGTCTTCAACTTCGAAGTGTACAGCATTATCACTTTGTATGTAATTTTTTATGGCAATTCACATCAGAATGATTTTTTTTTATAAAATGAGTGTATGTTTTATCTTTGCTGAGATTAATTTGCATACGATTTTTGTTAAAAGATAGTATTTTTGAATATAGTAATTTATACAACTTTCATCTAAATAGTTTCCTATTGTCACTTTTATTTTTTTGACTTTCTCATTTCATTGAAATATCTAAAACTTTATTAAACTAATCAAACATAATGCTCAATCAATTAAATACATTGTAATAATTTATAAAAATAATAATTCGATCTGAAGAAATCGTCACGAGATAAAGGATTAAGAAAAACATTTCTTGAAAGTTACGAAATACTGTACAGTGTCCATTTTCGCAGGATTGTGAACATAACTAATAAGGCATTTTCTGAGTGATTCGAAGTAGTTCACATTGAATGTAAGATTTACTGTTGGTTGTTCTAAGCCGCTCAGTTTGCGTTGTAAATCCTTGTCTTCGCCCTTCTCTCTTTCTCTTCGAATATTTCTGAAAAGGTAAAAGAAAGGGAGATGGGTATCCCATCTAAGATTCTTACGAATAACGTAAATAAAATTCATCACAAAACAATTCATCACGCAGAGTGTCTGTCTGACAACATTCTTCGACATTTCATTCTAACTTTTAGTAAAAGATAAAAAATTTCCTTTATACAATACAATAAGATTTAGTTTAATATAATTCAAACTTATAGACGACCTTACAACACCATTTATATATTTTTTTCTTATTTAGGCTTTTTTTCAGTTAGTTCCTCTTTCGATGAGCTAGTACATGAAGAAATAAGGACAAAATTTAAGTTCATCTTTTTCTTTTCAGGTAATCAGTTTGCTTTTTTGGGTTCAACCCGGTATTCCTTTTCTGTGTAACTAAAAGTCATATTTCAATCGGACTCTGACAATAATGCAGTTGACTTTTCTTTTTTCTAGTTATTTCAATTTTTTACTAATATTATAACCAATGCTTGGTTATTATTGATTAGCTATACAGGTTCTTACAAAATGTTTTACTTGTGAATATTATATTATCTAAATGAAATAAATGAAATTATACACTTTATTTGAAATAAGCTATATACCTCTATTAAAAAGTGACTTTGTTACATTTTTTTCTTATAGTAAACTCATTCTAAAAAGAAACAAACAAACCACAAAATGGTGTTGGCATAGAAACCATATCAACAAAATAAATTGAAGCAATGGAGCCACCTCCTCCTTCGTATGACGCTGTGGTAACTGGAAATTATAATGGACAGCAATATAACCAAGGGCTCCCTCCAATGCAAATGGAATTAAATGGACCTGCTTATAATCCAGCTTACGACCCTTCAGCATACCCACACCAACCAGCCACCACTTCAGATGTCCAAATTGATTTACCACCTTATCCCATTTCAAATCAGTCACTGCTGATCAGCCTTGCTCCTCCAGCGTACAGTGAATTTAGTGGGGTTTCCCCTGAACATACCGCTTCGACTGGCATTATTCCTTCGACTGAAACACTACCTGTAGAAAGAGCAAGTACAAATCAAACTGAAATGGCTGATAACTCAGATGGCTCAGGTCAGTTGTCTTTCTTCACCTGTGTACCATCTATTATTGATAAAGTACAGGGTGAACCTCCCCTTTAAGTTTTACAAAAGAAATTGGGACAATCATAATTATAGTTTTTGTCCATGTTTAACAATAGAAATAATGTAGCTGTCTATTAAATGTTGTCCGGGGAATATGGGACAAGATAGGTGTAATTTACTTAATTTATATTTTTAGGTTATTGTGCCGTTTTTTGTGCTTTCTCGATGTTTTCTGCTATACCAATAGTTATGGTGATTATAGGTAAATATGTTTCAAAATTTCTTGATTCAAACGATACCTTATCTAATGTACTCTGGAGTACCGAATCCCCCCGATTGTTAGATTTTTGAATTTCTTTCCAACCCACCCCCCCCCCCCACTCCTGTTATTTGTTTCAGCGATTTCATGAGATAAATTTTTCCTTAACATCAGTTTTTTATCTCTTGTAAAGATGAGGAATGGACGATATTTGTTTCTAGTGCTATAAGAGGCATCTTTTGATGCTCAAAAGGAAACAATGGCAATTGCATGCCCCCTGATTATTAAATTTTCAATCATTTCCATGATATGACCTTACCTTCACGGTGTTTATACTTACTTTACGTTGGAGTGGCTGATCTTGAGTGACTAGTACCTCAGTGTATAATAGTTTGTGAAAATCAACAGCTGACAATTTTGTCGAATTTCATGGCTTTGTCAGTTGTTAAAGCGGTGATCTAACTTGTCGAATTTCATGGCTTTGTCAGTTGTTAAAGCGGTGATCTAACTTGTCGAATTTCATGGCTTTGTCAGTTGTTAAAGCGGTGATCTAACTTCCAATTCCATTTGCTTGTATTTCTAGGTTTCGCTAACCGGGATCACTGTTCCATGGAAGATCGAGTTCCAAAGTTTATGATGTTAAGTGGCGGTCTAGCAACACTCCTAAGCATTTTCTTTGTCGGTTCTGTGTCGAAAAAAAAGTCTACCTTGGGGAGTTTGTTTAAATTTCTGTTCGTGCTTGGTGTTATTGGTTTGTTAGCCGTACAGATTTGGGGTAGTTATTATGTCTTCAGGAAATGGTCGGCATGGAACAGCTTTTACAAATACCAGTATAGAGGTGATGGGTGTGACAAAACTACATATTTGTTTTCATTCTCAATGTTGATTATATTTTGGACACTTGGGCCCTGTCTTGTTTGTTCAGCGAAAATATCTAAATAAATAGAGTATAGGTATTTGTTTAAAGTCTCTTTAGGGCCCGTCGTCAGTCTGGCTATATTTCTCTTAGTAAATAAAATATATATATAATGTAAAGTATATCACACACATTAAATTAGGTATTTATACACTGTTTTATATTTTTATATGTAAATGCTTTGTTAAAATAACTTATCTTTTCTTTGAGTATAAAAAGTATCAAAAAATATGTATTTAAACTTTATTTTTATTTTCGCGTTTAAATCTTTTGCTAAAATAATTACTATGAGTTAGGTAAGTAGTCCTTAAACAAAGTGATAGAAAGAATGCTTACGCAAAAAAAAATAAAAAATACCGTGAGGCAAGAAATTTTGGCGGATTTGACGAAAACGCACTAAATTAAATTCTCGTCAATTTTGGTTTATCTTTCGCCAAAACTGAGAAATATTTGCAAGAGCTCTTTAAAGGAAGAAATTTTTGGTGGATTTGACCGAAATCTGCCAAATTGAATTCTCACCAAAATTTTGTTTTTTTGGACACCCGCTAAATTAAATTCTCGGCAAGTTTGATTTATCTTGTAATCACATGGTTGATTGAAATTTGATTGACGTCTTTGCTTACGTTTATTTGAACTTTCCCGCTGTTTTGTAATTTCCCGCTGATGAGATTGAAACTTCACGCAGAGTACTTAAAAAAAAAAAAATTATTTTGCAGTTCGTGACAACAAAAACAAAAAACATTTGGAAGGAAAGAAGGAATGGGAACAAATGACGAAGAAATTTTTGATTAAACGTAAGCAAAGACAAATTTCAATAAACCATGTGATTAAAATTTATCCCAAATTTCCCTCATAACCATATGATTACTAGTACTTATCTGTCAAATTAAATTCCACCAAAAGCGCCAAATTTTCATTCCGCCAAAATTTCTACTCTTAAGGTAATTAATTGCCGTCTTTTTTCGTTCTGAAAAGCCTATAAAATTTACCCCACACTGCAAGACTTTTACTTTGCAAGAGATATAACGGCTATAAAGGTAGCATTTTGAATATACACACGGGCATACTGGAAGAAAGTCATTGCGGAAGAAACTTTTGCGGTTAACTATTTCTTGAAATATTTCGCGGAAAAAACTACTAGCTACTAATTTCGCGGGAACTTTCGCGGTTGACGAGCGGATTTAGCAAAAGCCGCAAAAGTTTCTTCCGCAACGATTTTCTTTCATTCCAGTAGATATTCCTTGTCATACCTTATCCTTGCGAAGTTTGGTTTATTTGTTATCCCTTTTCATAGGATTAACGAAAAAAAACTAACTTTGGGGTAGGGTTTTTTGTCAAATTCGCCTTTTACCCTCTTCCGGTAAGGTAAACACGTGCATTAGAATTCGCGGATGAGTGCCTTTCCTACTTTGGCTATACAAAGTGGTTCAAAAAGAAATACTACCTTTTGAATGCGTACACAACAAGAAGAAAACACTGAAAACTTTGAATGAGTTTTTAACTACTACTTTATATCTTTTGTCACACCATATTTGGAACAGTATTTTTTCTGAACCGCGTTGTTTCATTTTACTTTTCTCAAACTTCGTTTCTGAATTTATTTTTTCCTCAATTAGCCTCATATAATTATATTGGAACATTTTCTTTTCTAATACCTTTTTAGATGGGTCAATTCACTAAACAAAACAAAAAAATCTGCATCAGGAATTGGTGCTGATTGTTTGAAGTAAATAATGTCGACAAACGAATTAGAGACAATGAATATACATCAGGAGTCACCTCCTCCTTCATATGCCTATGTGATGTCTAGTAATCGAGACAAGCCTGGTTATCATGGGTTTCCAGGACTACCTCCAAGGCGAATGGACATTCTAAATGAGAATAGTTATAATCCAGATTATTCATCTTTTAATCCTGTTCAGTCAATTGCACCTTCTGGTGTTGAAACTGACCCGGCAGTTACTGATGACTCGACTGGCTTCATTTCGCGAGAAGAAACATCACAACTGGCAATAAATGATGATGACACTCCAAGAACCATAGATGTTCTAGCGGGTATGTTTTATGTTAAAAAAAATCTTAATATAATTTGATGATGTCATCAATGTTGCCAATACTTATTTTCGCATGTGGTTTCAAAAAAAAAAAAAAAAATTTTTATTAACCCTATCTGATGGAAAGTGGTAACACAACTGACGTCATCAAATTGTATTGAATCTTTGAAGTGTATCGTTGAAGTTGAATGACAAGTATATTATATAATTATAATTTCTCTCGATTATGTTGAACGGAATTGTTAGAAATAACTTTCTTACTTAATCGAGTGTTAATGTTCCATGAGATTCGTTTCCAGGCCACACAGAGTAAAATTACCAATATCAGAGAATATCATAACAATAAAATACAGTCAAAAAACAATCGACTTGAAAAGAATAATCGAAGGTAGTTGAATTTCTCACGAAAAGAGACAATTTTGTACACTTAATTTACGTAAAAGTTTTCTTTTTAACGTATACATGACTCAATTTTTCAGGTTGGTGCGGTTTTTCCTGTTTTTATGCATTGTTTGCTTGTATACCAATTTCAATGCTGGTCATCGGTAAATGTTTTTCATGTGTTTAAAAAACTATCAGAGTTTATTACTATTGACTATTGATGCAAACCTTGTCAAACTTTCATTTTATTATATTTATATATGTCGTATTTCCCTGGACCAAGTTTTGATTTTTATCACTTTTTGTACAAGTGGTTCTAATCATTCTCGCACGTACTGTAGTATCCATGATCAATAAAAACCCTTAAGAAATGGTCAGTTAATGTGTACTTTTCTATCTTCTTGTAACGTTTCAACTTATATGTTTGTTCATTCAAATGTCTGTTTTTACTGCTCTGCAAACTACAAACTATGTCATGTATAGAAGAACGTTATATCTGAAAGACAAGTTTTCAACATTCCAATGCTATTACCCTCACTTCTCTACTGTGTATGTCTTTAATCTCTTTTTTTCTAGGTGTGGTTAATAAGAAAAATTGCCCGATGGACGCCAATATTCCTCTGTTTTTGATGATGAGCGGTGGTATGGCGACCCTATTGGTCATTCCAGGTTTGGCTGCTGTTGAGAACACTACGACACTGGGCATGGTTTCTAAACGCGTATTTGTGGTCGGGTTTCTCTTCTTGTTGGGCATACAGATTTGGGGCAGTTATGTTGTCTTCAGAAGATGGTCTTCGTGGAACACTTTTTACAAACATAACCCGAGTGATTTTTGCGACACGACTACATATTTATTTTCCTTTTCAATGCTGATAATTTTTTGGACGTTAGGCCCAATGGTCATTCTGGCTATATTCCAGATTGTTTGGGGGGACAAAGATACATAGCTAAATAACCACTTAAAATTACTTCCAGTGTACATAAAAAACATTTTTTTAACGTAATATAATAATATAAACCGATAATTTCTTAAATTTTCATTTTTGAATTAAAATGCATTATGATATGTAGAATTAGTCAAATTTTATATTAGTCTTATGCTTAATCATATACTTTATACTTAATGCTTAATCATATACTTTATCATATCGTGGACATATTTTTGGCAAGGTTATCGGAGAATTTCTTCATATGAGTGTGGATTATATTATTTTTTTACAAATATTATTACTAACCAATAACAAATTGCATACAATATTATTATGAATTGATATTTATATACTGTAGTAGTAGAAGTAGTAGTAAGCTTTATTTAACGTTGGATTTGTTTTACAATAGTTTTTAAAAACAAAAATACTAATTCATTCCAACAAGTTAAAATAAGAAAATAATGATTAATATAAAATAGGAATATAATCCTAGAACAAAAAATAAATAAGTAATATAAATAATAAAAATCATTGACAGCAAGTACACTGACAATAAATGTTGTGGCTTTTCAAAAACCTTTGATTTGGCAAGGGAGATGGGTCCATGCCATAAATCTGCCCTGAATAAGAAAGTTTTTTGCCCACTACGCAACAGTTGATCAATTACCGAACTGAATACAGTAAACCTCAAAAAACTACTTTAAAATGTTTTAGGATGTAGAATAAATTAACCTCCAACAACATGTCATCCAAGGTGGCTAGGAAGAAAGATATGGAAGAGGAGATTCCTCCATCATACAACTCAGTGATGCAGAGCGAAACGAAGCACCCTTCTCCTTCAGCTCCTCTACTGGAAATGGAACCATCTTCAGCACAATGTAAATTTACTCCAACTTCTCATCTAGTACCATCAGTTCCTACAGTGACACCAATCGGACTTCCTTCTTGCAGTTACTCAACTTCAGCACAACCATCAACAATTTGTATTTCTTCTTCACCAGAGTGTCCAGAGCTTACAGAGGATGACGAATCTTTTGCTGATTACGTCACTTTTTATCCGACTAAGCGTGACGTAGAAGAAGAAACCACGGGTTGTTTGGGAGAATTTAATTGTAAGGTTTTATTGTTTTTGTGTCATGTTCTTTAGATTAAATTTTGAATCTCCCTTGATGCATTTAACCACCCAAGAAACATAATCCTAGCCTAAGGAATTATCTTTTTTATCATTGAATTTTTTATAAGTTTAAGTTTTTTTTGTAGATGCTGCTATACATATTGAATTGTTACCAGAGAGTCATTCTAGCTAAAGCTGAGTAGCTCTTCATCGGTCTTTCGTGTTACTTTATATTTTCATTACGTTATAGGGGTTGTATGTGGTTATGCTTTTTTCCTTTTTGTTATTTATTCGATCATTCCAGCTGCCATGGTTACTCTTGGTAAGTAATATATAAAATTGAATAAATCTTGCCAAGATTTAGTTTTTTTAACGTATACAGGAATATTTTTTTAATGTTGTACACGTTTCGACTGTACTATAGTCATCATCAGCTAAATCTACAATTTTTGAGACTTTTAGAATTTCAAAACTTTATGTAGCAAAAAACATGTTGGGCAGTTTTAATAATGTTATGTTATGTCAAAAATTTCAGGTGCTGTACATTTGAATAATTGTAAAATGGATTTCCAAATTCCAATTTTTGCAATGGTCAGCGGTGGTTTTTTCTGTACTTTAACTTTAATTACCTCGTGCGTATTGTGTTTCGGGGACTACGAATATCGAGGACGGAAAATTGGAAAACCCATGCTGTGGGTAGTGGCGGTTGGCTTCTTCTTTTTCTTCTTCATAATTCAACTGTGGGGGAGCGTTGTTGTGTTTCGACAATTTTCGTCATGGGATACATGGGAACGACCTGACGCATGTGACCGGGGAACTTATGAATTTTTATTTGCCATGTTGATTATATACTGGGTATTATTACCCGTTGTTCCGTACATTCTTTTAACTAATGATGACGATGATGGTGATTGGACGTTTTCTTAATTTAAGTTTTGTGAAAAGACCTTGTAATTCTTGAGTCACTATTTGCGTGTAGTATATATTATGAAAATCATTTTATATTTTGGCCCAAAAATATCAAGCTCTAAAAATATCCTTTATTTGAAATTCAAATTCAAATTTTTTTTATATGCCGTGCACAAAGTGAGCATCAAGCCATCTTTCATAGAGTCAATAATTGCGGGCATAGTGATTTTTAAGGGGACTTATATACAATACATGAGACGACTATATAAATATTGAAATGCAGAATAGGAATATATTTACGAAAACCAGATTCATACTTGTTATATTTATATATCAATTATGCTAACCTTATGTCTGTTTGAGCCAAAGCAAGCTATTTTATATTAATATACGCTCTACTTAAGGAAACCTATGTTATGAGTCTTTGATTACAGTCACCCGTCTCTCGATTTCTCTTCGAGATAATTCCGAGTAGTTAGAAGAAAGAGAGACGAGAATTCCTTGCTGTTGACAAATTAAGAACGTATTTTTTAATTGGCCAAAAATCTTTGAAATGGCCGGGTATAAATGTCCGGGCTAGCATGTTTCTGTATAGTACATTACTGCTGTAAGCACAGAAGTATGGAGTCATCCATGCGAACTATCAGCAGAGATTTTAAATATTACGTATTATTACGTAAGCAATAACTTATTACACAAAATGTACAGTAGTATATCATCATATTTTATAATTTTTTTATAAACTTTTAAGTACGGATTTTTATTCATTCGAGTATCAGGAAATATTCATATGAGTGTGAGTTATATTATTTTTCTTATTATTTTACGAATATAAAGTACTTATTATATTACCTAACCTATATAACATATCACACAATGTACAGTATATCAACTTTAATAATTATGTAGCCAGCCTGTTTAGGACGCACTCATATGATTTTGCATACAGGCTGTGCGGCCCTTAAGGCTTAAGGGTCTGTTTTTGGATTTAGGAAAATGTACTGTAAGGGTCAGGTTTTACCCAAATCCACTGTAATAAGGGTCAAAAATTGACAATACAAACTTTAAAATTTTGAAAACTGTCTATTGTCTGCACTGTAAGGGTACAAACATTTTCTAAAAATGCACTGTAAAAGGGTACGATTTTTAGATTTCGAACACTATACCGTAAGGGTGTGTTTTTTGACCGTAAAATTTGGGCCGCACATACGGTCGTTCTGGAGACAAGTACCCTGTTTTTTGTCGTTTTTTGAGTATTTTTCAAATTGCATTTTAACTTTAAAACGGTATAACTCGACGAATATTTATCTAAAGTTAGCCTTTCTTCTTTCATCTGCAAATAATTTTATTAAGTTTTGATTCATATCCAGCTAAGAATAATCCATTAATCTTGTATACTTATACTGTACACCCGGTAGATAATTTTGCAGTTTCATATTTGATAGATCTTCCAAGTCTTTCCACAAAAGTATATAAAATACTCGAAATTTTCATCTTATGATGTTTCAACAAGAAAGATTCCACTTGCAAAACGGTAGCAGCTAGCCTGACAAGGTTAATTCAATTCCCAGTGGCCCCAGGAGTGGTGTCTTTTTCAATTGTAATAGCAAAGCTTACCGTTTTCAGAGATACCACTCGTCCACTAAAGAAACTGCAAGATTAAATCTTTGAATGCGAAAGAAAAAACTTTATATGGGTGTGAGATACATTTTAAAGGCACAAAAATTCTTCACTATGAAGCCAAGAACAAAGGGATTTTTTGAGGTAAACCTATGTAGGGAATAATGTAGGTAATAGAAAAAAAGTTTGGGTATCTGCCCATATCTGCCCATATGGGTATCTGCCGCCCGTAAGGGTCGCGTTTTCACCTTCCCCAGTCCCTGTAAAGGTTGTAAAAACAAGATTTCGGAATTTCGAGTCCCATTAAAAGGATAGAATTTGACCTTTCAGAGCCTTCGCCATTTTTTTATATTTTCTTTACCGTTTTCACTTGCTAAGTCCTACTAAGGGTCGCAATTTTTACACAAATGTTAAAGGTGAAACTTTCTCGGCGGCACATACCCGTAGTAGTTTCCAAGGTCATACGGATCAGTCCACTTAGTTCCCAGTACTTTTCCTGTGCTTAATTTTTATTTTTTTGACGATGTTAAGAAGAGTACTGGAAACTAAATTTAGTACCAGTTTTTATGAATACTTGTAATTTCTGATCCCTGCATACATCTAGAACGCATTGATAAAAGTATTGCACACCAAAGTGTACCTTTTGTTACTCTAGAATGTCTCCCCAGTAGGCAATTTTTCGTCAAAAACCACTTTGAAGGAGAGTGTTTTCTATTGAAACGCAAGACGTAATGAACGCAATTTCAATAGAAAACACACACCTACGTAGAGGTTATTTAGTGATTTTGCCGGCTGGGTCTGTATTCATAAATGATTTTGTTTTGTTGATTGTATAATGTCCTGCACATTTTGACTGTCCGACGTGGAAGGGGCCCATAATTTTTGTACGCAGGAGAACGGTAGGCGTACGGGGAACCAAAATCTATGTACATGTTGTGGAGGTGGAGATGCAAGCATACAAGCTATGTTTAAGATTACGTCATTTTATTATGTTCTGCAAAATAAATGTGATAATTTTTCGCGCCTTTAAATTAAATATGGCATCCTGTCGAATTTTGTATAGAATCAACTGGTTCACAAAAAAACACTTCTAAAATAATGTGTTTCAAAAGAAGAGTCATTAAAAAACTCATTAAAATTGTTTCAGTGTTTTATGACTTCCTATGTATAAGAACTCAAAAGATATTTTTTTGAACTGCCTGTAGTAGATCAAGTAAACCACACTCCTGCCCATCTAATAGACGAGTTCGCGGTTGCCATGCATCTTTAAGAAACCGGAATAAAAGCTAGTCTGATTTGCATACATTGCGAAAATATGTTTTTAGGTCTGCCGAATCAGACTAAATAAAAACAAACTTGAATCGAAGAAAATGGCGGCATTCGGAGATGGGAGGGGAGGAAGACAGCGTACAGTGTTGTCTATTTTGCTTTAGCGTACAGTGTTGTCTATTTTGCTTTTCTTCTGCAATTATTTATTGTTTGTATATTCATGATGATATTCATGATTTCTTTTTTAGTTTTATATAGTTTCAATAACAAAAATGGTGTACAAAGCTGTGTTTCTTGGTGTTCAAACGATAGTCGCTTTCCTGAAAACTGTACGTTAAAAGAAGATGTTAAATGAGTTTTTTGGATTTATTCCGAAAGATCCTGAAAGAAAGTTGTGGGTCGATCAAGTTTTGTTCCTGTTTAGAGTCATGTTGTTTGTTCGAATCGTTTTCCTTAGGGCAAGCCAATGTTTTCATCTGGTTGTCCAAATTTATGCATGACTGCAGAGGCGAATATAGAACTAATATAAATTGTGTGGAGAAGAGCGAAAGTACAACCTCGTTCCCAGGGCCGTTTTGCGCTTTTTTATTCAATCTGACGCGAAAGTACTGACGTTTTATTACAACTTCACACTACTTCTCCATCATGCTTTAAACCAGTTCTAGATCCGCATTTGGACTGCCTCATCCTCCAGTCAACCATCTCCTAGCCTGGGTTTTACTAGTCTACATATTTAATAGTTTTCTATTGTTCTACGTCATAATCATTTTTTCTCAAGCAGCAGTGTGATCGCGCCCTTAGTAGATGAAAACGATTCAGTTTAATCAATTCAATTAGTCTTCTGTAGGTTGTATGGAATGCAGTAACCTGTAAAAAAATACTTTTATGTTTAGAATGTAGATCTAGATCAACCTTAATATGTCATCAGAGAGTTTGGAAGTGGAGCTACCTCCATCTTACAGCGCAGCAGAGGAGAGCGAAACGCAGCACCTTTCTACTACAGATCCTCTACTGGAAATGGAACCATCTTCAGTTCAATGTAATTTTACTCCAACGTCTCGTCCAGTATCGACAGCTCCTACAGTGGTTTGTTCAACTTCGGTTTGTTCAACCGAATTTCCTCCTTGCAGTGACTCAATACTACCAACAAATTGTATTTCTTCTTCACCAGATATTCCAGGAAATAGAGAGGAAGGCGAATCTGTTGCTGATTCTGTCACTTTTTATCCAACTAAGCGGGGACGTAAAACAACGGATTGTGTTAACAAAGGGAATTGTAAGGCTATTTTATCTTTTTATGTCGTATTCATTTAGAAGAAGCTATCGCATGTTTGATTATTTTTGAAGAGATGTCATGACTATTGAAATGTCATTTCGGCTGTGAAAAATAGCTCTTTTTGTTGATGGTTATAGAATTTGACGGAATTGGTGATTTAATGTTTAAAGAAGCCCAACTAAATCAGCGCAAATTTAAAGATTTCTTCCGGGGGTATTTTTTGCGTTTCTTTTTAGTCTAATTTGTAGCTGCACTAAATTAAATCTACTCCAAATTAATTGTTTTATCCCATCGCTAAATTCAAACTGTGCGAAAAACTGTATGATAAAGTCAATGTAATAGTAACATAGGTGTCTACAGTGTTTAAGTGTACTGTGAATAAATGAGAGAATTTAAACGTCATAGGGATATTACAATATAAATCATACTTTACATATACTTATGAAATTATCAGCTGGCGAGATTCGTTGACAGTGGCCAAATCCGTAGAAAATCTACGGACCTGGCGAAAGGCTTGGTTGTAGGTTTACTACAACCAAGCCTTTCGCGGGCTATTGCTCTACCACTGAGCTATCGGTCCATGTGGATCGGCAAGCTCAGCTGCCACTAGGTAGAACTGAAAGTGACTTCACCTCTTTAACGACTAGTCAACTAACGAGTTATCCAACTCGACAGGGTGTAAAAGTATACTTTATATTGTTATCATTTTATTATAGGCCTTCAATTGTCATTCTATTGCTGTGGTTGTTTCGTTTTTGTTGTGTTACTTAGTATCCCAGTATCCATGGTTACTCTTGGTAAGTTTTTACTTCTAAGACCATCTAATAAATTAATTTACTTTCGACCTCTGTTGTACCCCCAACATCAAATTAATTCAACAAGAAACTATAGGTAGACAACCTAAAATTTCTATGTTTCTAAAATTTCAGGTGCTGTACATTTGAATAATTGTAAAATGGATTTCCAAATTCCAATTTTTGCAATGGTCAGCGGTGGGTTTTTCTGTACTCTTGCTTTGATTGTATCGTGCACAATGTGTTGTGGGGACTACGAATATCGAGGACGGAAAATTGAAAAACCCATGCTGTGGGTAGCGGGTGTTGGATTCTTCTTTTTCTTCTTCATAATTCAACTGTGGGGGAGTGTTGTTGTGTTTCGACAATGGTCGTCATGGGATACATGGGAAAGACCTGACGCATGTGGCAGTTCATTTTATGAATTTATATTTGCCATGTTGATTATATACTGGGTATTATTACCCGTTGTTACCTGTTACATTTATTTTAATGATTTTACTGACAAGCCTAATTATCTTGATTATGATGAAGATGGAAGATTTAATCGGTGGGGGCCCGCGGCCGGGTACTAGACTAGTTTCCTAGTCCGCGCAAACAGCATCTTAGTACAAAAATGGAGAGAGTGCTGGTTTTGGATTTAGCTAAAACATGTACTGTTTTCTCTTCCTGATTTGGCATTCATGTACGGGTTTTTTTGTATATTTTACAGACCACATTATTTCAAGGACCCCATATTTCCGCCGTTTTCTGCCGTTAAAACGCCGTTAAACCAACTAGAAAGCTAGTCTAGCCGGGTACGGGTGCAAATAGAAATATACCAAAATATTTAGATTACACTTTTAGTTCAAAATTTTTCAAGGGATACAGTGTATATCACCAAACTCTAATTGACCCCGCAGGGAGTTCTAACGAACGACGAGCAAATGATGACTATACATTGCATGTGAAATCTAAATTTTGTCCATTAGCACAATCGTCATCGTCAGCGTCAATGACAATATCACTTAAATAATGTAGCTTTCTAAAGTTGAAAGTTATTATAGCTTAGGGTCCATATTCTATTCACAGCACAAACCGAGTCCACCAGAAACCTCAATATTCCATTCCATTCAACTACAAGGCTGATCGATATAGTTATCATATCGACGACGCCAGCTCATCCCATTCGCAGTTTTTTCACATATTTCTTTTTAGGCGTGGTGACTCACTGATTCAAAAACGTGTAATGCCATCAGCATTATAGTCAAGGGAATGTGGGTGCTACGCGCTTTGATGCCACGGACTTCATTTGGCGTCCCCAAAAAATATCAGCTCGCTGTTTTTATTTTGACGTCAATAGACGTCAATGAAGTCGTTACAATATAATAACTTATTAACGAACCAATGTTCGTGCGTTTAACACGAAGCAGTTTGCGGATGTACATAATTAGCTACATACAGTGAGTCTCTCAAAAAAGTAGCCCCGACTTTAAGAAAGGTATAACTTTTGATAGAGCTCTTCGATTTTTGCGATTCTTATACTATTA
>JAYRBV010040233.1:0-18941 GCA_036023255.1 Mitrocomella polydiademata
ATTTCGGTCAAGTGTGATCAATTATGTTGGTAATAATCAATGATAACAATTGATTTCGCAGCTAAAATGAGAGTTCCTTTGAGAGTTGAGTGCATGCTTGGGACACGCATTATTTCAATGAAAGAGCTAAAGACGTTTCTCTATTTATAGTTAAGGATCTTTCATCCAAAGGTATAAACTTTTATAACACAGCAACACCTACTTTATTACTCCTTCTCGGATCTTCTTGTAAATGTCTGGCTTAATATTTGCAAAGATGTTACAACGAGGCTATAAAGAAGAAAAAGGTCAGTCAGTATTAATTAAACTCGTTTATAGTAAAAAGGCGGAAAGTTAATATCCATCTTAATAAAAACGGCTTTCTGTCTGTGTAAAGCTTTTCAAAAATGGTAGCCGAGCTGTTGGAGAAATAATTTCAAAATTTTCAACAAAAAAAAAATCTAAATTTTCTGAAATATTTTTTTTTTCTTTTTCGGAAGGCAAGCCCGACGACGGCGCAAACAGTCTCTCTTCAGCGTCCTTATGACGCTGGTTTACATAATGGCTTTTGAAATCTAGAAAAACGCCAGATTTTATCACATAAAATCAAATCTTGAGGGAGGCAATTATCTTTGTAGTTTAAGTTTATCTTTACGAATATTGACGAGGCAAAACAATTTGACAGGGCCGTCAATAAAACCTTGTGTTACGTAACTAATGGATGCACAAATAACTGAGAAACTTTATAACTACCATAATTGGAATTTGAGAACATTAAAAAAAAATTATTTGATTAAAAAGTGAACGATTTTTTTTCTCAAAAAAAACAACACAAAAATCAAATACGACATTTCAGTTTCAGATTACGGATGACGTCATCGCATTGAGCAAATCAAATATACTATGCACAGCCTTGGGGTAACTTGATCCCGCACCGCACACTTGTTGTGCTGTCTACCGCCATTGCCAGAGAGATAAATATGACACGTGTTACTTTACTGTTATTTCTTTTGAAGAAACAAACTTACATACAGTTCGCGTTTCAATATCAGATCAGAGTCATTATCATTATAGAAAAGCATTTTACACGTGCCTGTAGAATCGAGGCAAATTTTATCAAATGCGGAAAGAAGTCTATTTTATGAGGTTTTGACAAGTAATTGATACATAAATACTCTTTTAAGAGGTCAAAAAAATGTTCATTGAAAGACAAATCTTTTTCTTCCACAGTTTGAAAAACGGCAAAAAACGGCAAGAAATCTGGTAAAATTAATCAACAGAAACAGACTGGTAAAATTAATCAACAGAAACAGACTGGTAAAATTAATCAACAGAAACAGACCCTGGGTTTTTTGTTTTATTTTTGAATTTCTCATGACGTCAACGTAAAGTAATCAAATATTAGCGATTATCAACGAAAAGTAAGAAACACCTTTTTAAACCATATAAGGTATGATGAATTATTTTTAGTGACGAATATTTACCCGAGGATAACCTCTTCTTTAGTACTAAGTAGAAGACTGTTGTCAACGAGGGTTCTGCTCTGAGAAATTATCAACGAGAGTTCTGCTCTGAGGGTTCTGCTCGAAGTTGCGATACACCTACTACGGAAATTATCAACCAGGGTTCTGCTCTGAGGGTTCTGTCGAAGTTGCGGAACACAGTACTACGGAAATTAGCAACGAGTAATTGTCTTCGTCAGTGTGGCCAGCGAGAGACTTTAACTCCCGACCAACAAGTGACGACCCAGGTCTCCGTGGGGGAGTGTCTTTTCAATACAACGACTTATAATATTATTTGTCATTTGAAAGACACTCCTACACAGAGATTTGGCCCACTGGGTTCCATCATTAAAAAAACTTCCCTAAGAACTGCGGCGTTTACATGAGAGGTGAAGTGAAATTGTGAAAATTGTACGGTGTTTACATGATATACTCAATGTAGTTTGATTCTGTTGTTCTAACAGCTACCATTTTAAATTGAATTGTTATCATGTTCGCACATGCGCATTTCACTGCAGCCGTAAGCGTTTACATGGAAAAAATGTAAACGCTAATAAATGTTTCTGTTGGCACAGACATGAAATTTCGTGCCTCCTTGAAATCTCACTGCGACTTGAATTCACTTCACCTCTCATGTAAACGCAGGACGAATTCCGCACAAATTAATGAAAAATCAATTCTCTAAGTGTAGACTCGACTGGGTCGATTTTCTAAATTGTTCAAAATTGTTCGTATCGGATTTTCTCTTGTTTATCTCAACGTGTATCTCTCAAAATATGTTTTTTAAATTCTTTTCTCCGAAGCAAATGAACCTGTTCTCTTAATTAAATAGATAAGAAACAATGTGAGTGATAAAAGATTATTATGAGCCTCCCACGATACCTTCTCTGTGTTTGCTTTTCTTTTTTATTTACTTTTCGCCATATCATATTGGATTGTTGCGAAATTTCTTAAAACACTAAGGGAAAGAGAAGTTTATGACCCAGCACACAACCAATATTTATATATAAAGTAATTTATTTGAACATATTCACCCAGGATAGCCTCTTCAGTTCTAGTAAACTACTATCAATATCCTTGCAAAACCTTGCCTAACCTAAAATCCTTGTAGAAACCTTAGCTATGATCAGCAATTTCACCACCGAAAGTCTCACCGTGGGATTGAACATAGAACAAACAACGAACGCACCTGGCTGAGAATATCAAAAGCTACTGCAGCGTGGTGATTTTCCAAGGGCGAAATATCATTGTATCGGATGGCCAACTCGGTGCGTGCATTCACTTGGTACACGTTGTTGTATCCCGGATGATCAAGATCATGACAGAATGCTGACACCAGCATAATGAGCACTTCGTGTGGAGAGATCATTTGATTTACTTCACTCAAGCAGATCATGCCATACATCTAAGAAAAAAGGAATAATAATACTTTATTCGGATAAACTTTCGCCAGATAAACTTTTGCAAGACGAAAAAAACTTTTCCGAATCAATAAACTGAAATAATTTCGCGAGATAACTTTCACGAATCTTGATTTTGATGATTATTTTTGGTGTAAACTTTCGCGATTCGGCGATATAGGCAATTAAAGTGGATAAACTTCGCAAATGGCCATTTTTCAAAAAATCCGCGAGACAAACTTTCGCGAAAAGTGTCAAAAAAAGGTAATCAACAAGCATTGATATATTGGTATGTAAAACGTAAAAAAAATGACATCTGAAAAGTAAGAAAACGCGAAACTTATCGATTTCCAATTTCACTGTACAAAGAAATAGACAACAAAAATAAAAAGCAAAAAAGCATCGATTCTTAATTTCTCATTAATGCCGTCCAACTTTGTATTTAGAAATAGTTGAAACATTTAAAGAAACTTCTGCTAATTTCTCACCTGGGCGGCTGAGTACGCATGCGTGAATATTTGTAAACAAAAAACCGTGCGGAACATTGAGATATTTTCATTGTTAGTCTTCAGTCTACTTGCATGTAAGAAAGCAATAGTATTGCGCACAGACCACCGCAGCGGCAATTCGCTTAAAAAGCGAAGCAGAGCAAAGTGGGATGTTGCGCAGACTATCACATAATTTTTGTGTATTTTTCCTGTAGTTGTAAACTAGTTTGTTAAAGAAAATAAGCATAAAAATCATCAATTTTCTGATAGTGGAAAAGTGTTGTCTATTGAAACGCCACAGTGGAGGAGTGTTGATACGCCACGCAATTGGACAACTGTGTACTTTGGCCGCGCTGGAAACGAGATTGACACTCCTCCGCATATGCATATTTTTCCCGTGTTGGAAAACTCACCATCTGGGTTACACAGAAGCAGTGTCGAAAATTGTGGAAAGGAACTAGATTGTAATGTTTGTATACTTCGAAAATGAACTGTTGTAAAACTGGAACCTAAAAAAAAGTCAGTTTGAAAGAAAACCGTTAAAAGAAGCCTAAATAAACCCTTCAATGAACTGTTGTAAAACTGGAACCTAAAAAAAGTCAGTTTGAAAGAAAACCGTTAAAAGAAGCCTAAATAAACCCTTCAAGCAAAAACGGCTGTGAACAACATTTATTTGTACGTTTTAAACGCATTATATAGAGAATAAATAAGCAGTATCAAAGATGATATAGACTTTTTCCAAAATACCGTTTAATAAAAAGTTCAATTTCGGTTTTAAGAAAATACTTGCACGTGGACCTATCATTTTAAGGATGTTTGCACTTTTATTACAAACAGTTACTCCTATAAGACTCGATTACTCAAAGACGGTGGCCTAGTGGTAGAGTGGTAGAGTGCTCGCTTACCGTACGCAAGGTAGTGGGTTCAATCCCTGGCCGAGTCATGCCAAAAGACTGTAAAAGTTGGTACTCGTTGCCTTCCTGCTAAGCATTCAGCAATTAAGGATCAAATCGAGGGTAAGTGGTGTAAAAGCCAGGGATAGAAGTGGCGCCCACCCCTACCGCAAGGTAGTAGCTAACGAAAAGGGAGCCTTTGGGTCGCTCTCGACTGCGGTCGACTAACTTACTTACTACTACTCAAAGACAAGATTAGGATTTTGATCTTAGGAATCTAGTCGTTAGCTTTCCCTTTTCTTCCCATATTATATATTTGACAGGATATGGACGGAAAGATTCTTTCCTTCAGATTATATATAAAAAAGTTCCGATTTCCCGAAGGAACGACCCCAGGCTAAGGAATCTATACATATTGACGATATTCTGGGAAAGGTTTATTGAGAGAAAACATCCAATCAATTCCTAAAATGGAACCGGGAAGGATTCACGGGAATAACTCACCTCCATGTGAAAGGTTTCCACCAGACCGAGATCGAGGAACATTTGTTGAACGAGAAACATCATTTCAGCATCTTCCCACTGCCAATTGTCAAACGTTGGCCTGCGCAGATGTTCTAATGTTTCTTCGGACGTTATACCGCAACTGGATTTAAGGAGAGAAAAAATGTTCTACAGGAGTGTTCATGGATGATGCATAATGTCTCATAAATCTATAATAAATCTTTATCGTAAACAATCATTAAAAAAAAACCTTGAACTTACCCCATTTTCAGAAAGCTTTCCAACACTTCGTTGTACTCTCGATCACTGCGCTTCTGACACTTGTTATTCAGACTGTTTGTTGAATTATAGGGGAGTGCTGATGGACCTCTGCAAAAAGAAGAAGAACGAATTGAAGTTGATAATAAAAGTAATCTTGGACAAGGAAGAACAGAATTTGTTGAATTGTAGGGCAGTGCTGATGGACCTCTGCAAAAAGAAAGCCGGCATGGAAGCTGATAATAAGAATCTCAAACAAGCTGCAGGAAATAACATAACTCAGAGTTCAAGATGAGGACCTGTGGCCGAGTTATTTTAAGACATTATACTCGTAAACATACACAGCAATTAGATTATTAGATCATTGTTAATTTAATAATTTAAATCGTAGGTTCCGTTGTAGGTGTTTAGCAACGTATAGACAGTTTGTTTAGCAACGTAGACAGACATTCATAACAATCTACACTGAAGAGGTTATCACGGGTAAAACCATAATCATAATAACCAACTTACATCGACATATCTTTGAAAAGTCCTAACCAACTAAGATGTTCGACGTTCTAGAAAAAGACATAAAAACAGTAAGAGAAAATTTTGCTTTTAAATATATAATCTAGAATAAAAAGCCTTGATACTCCAAAAAGTGGAGCAGTAAAAACAAGATATTATTATAAATTGAGCGAGGCTTTTCGACATGTTATGTCAACTTCAGGCTATATACAATATGCTCAATCTAAGATACCATACAACCATAAAAAAATATTGGAATTAGTTGAAACGAATATCAGCACACAGTATGTGTCAAAACCTCATGAAATAGTCTGGAAGAACGAGGCATTTGATGAAATTTGCCTCGATTTTACAAACACATTTAAGAGACTTTTCTATAAAAGAACGACTGATCATCAAAGTGAAACCCGAACTACATGGTAAGGGTAATATTCATTCCAAAGAATAGTGAATAGTTCTTCTAACACATAATATTACCTCTAATTTGGTTTTGAACGTTTCTATTCGAGTTTTCAATGATATTAACTCGGGGGGAATGTAACCCTCATCGACAAACACCCTTCTCTCCAACTTGCCCAACCTACTGTCCAAATCTTCTACATCCAACCCATGCAGATCTTTCCCTATCAAAGTGAAAAGGGGGAAACAATTTTATTCATGGAAAAAAAAAGAATTAATACAAAAGGAAAGAGCATTTTTTTTTCGTTGATTAAAAAGATAACAAGAAAGAAATAACCAAAAAATAATATGGTTCATTTTTTAAAGGTAGGAAAAAGATCTCCTTATTGTTTTCACTACAATACTTTTCACTACTATATATTTGGAAATATAAATTGAGTTTTTGAAGAATTTCATTTTTTAACTAAAAAGGCACTCATTTTAGTGAACCAGAAAATTAACTGAAAAGCCATGGAAGCTTTAAAAGGCATAACTGAAAAGCCATGGAAGTTTTAAAAAGTAGGATTCAGGTTCAAAGAACATACACAGGAGTCAAGATAATAGTATTTTTGCTTTCTTTATATTAAGCTGACGAATAGTGACCATGTGACACTGAAACGTTTTTAACAAACTGATTTTGAAAGATCAAAATAATATGAGGCTTCTTCCTTCATTTATTCACATTGAAATTTTTGCTTATTATTGAACAAAAAAACCTACCACAATGACCGCAGTGGGCTGCCACAACTTCAAGCTTATATCGTTCATTGGACGTGTTCTCTGGTAGTGACTTTGAAATGTTGACAAGGTTTCCTTTATGGTTGTAAAGCTTCAAAATGTCATAAGGGCCAGCCTCTGCCGCACATCGAAAGCAGTCTAGAAGAATAAATAAAAATTTTAAAAACCATTTATCACTAGCTATAATCACAATAAAAATCATTTCTAAAATAATAAAATGAGTATTTTAAAAGCATAACTATAAGAAATAGTAAAGGGTTAACAGAATTAACAGCAAATTCATTAATTCTTTTCTCCATATTTCTCAGAAGAAAAAAATATATCGGGAAATAGTTAACTATTGAAAGAAATGATTATTGCCTAGACATTTTGAAAGCACTATTAAAATTATTCCTCAGATAAAAAATAAGTATTTTAAGTGTAACTGTCGAAAATATTTAAAAAAAAGGGTAAACACATGTTTTGGGTATAAAAGGAAAACGTTGCAACAGACGGAGGAATGGGAAAAAGTGAAGAATTTTTCAAAGAAAATATTATTGTCTTTAAATATGACAACCCCATACACATTTCAATGTTGTGATTTTGGCTAGCTTGCGCCATTCATAGAAAAAGTTGTGTAACGTTAAAATAATAAACAAATGGTTTGAATTTTTTCAATGTGAAGTGCTCAAGCAGAAAAATAAATAACCTTTTTTAGAAAATAACTAAATGGATTAAATTACACCAACAGGCTTTGTACCAAAAGCTGCAAAAATATTTTATTCTGTCATTTAAAAAAGAAATAACTTTAATTTATGCTAGGGCAATAGCATGAACTTTCTATTTCAATGCTGGTCAGTTAAAAAATACCCTGACAATTATTAGATAACTTACACGTATGGACGACTGAGGCAAATAAATGATAAAGCTTTTGGTCAACTGTATACATACAAGCGTTCTTAAAAGTTGTTGCTTTGCCTGCACTGGTTTGCACACCATAGTGCACATAATTAGCACATTACTAAAAGTGAAGTAGGCAAAATCTCTGGAAAGCCTCTATGGAGGTCTTTTGGAGTGTCTTTCATCGAAATGAAGTAAAAAAACACTCCCCCACAATTGATTGAATTATTGAGTCATTTGACTGTTAAAATTATTGAATTATTGAGTCATTTGACTGTTAAAATTACAAGCCATTGAATGAGATAATTCTTTTCTGTGAAAAAATATCTATACAGATAGATAGGAGGTTCAAGGAAGAATACCTTTGTAGAAAACAGAGATCAGACTTAAAAATAAAAAGTTTATCAAGTAAAATAAGGCTATGTAGGTTAAACAAAGTATTGATTTGATTTAACAAACCGCCGGTGGAGTTTACTTCATGTTTTTACTTTGTTGCAGTAGAGCTACAAACTTTAATGAGAACCGTGTTGTAAAAGATTTTTTAAATAAATAAGGAGAGTAAATAAAACTTTCTGGAAGCAAACAGCTGCACAAAACATCAAGAAAAAAAATTTAATCAGTTGTGATAAAGAAAAAAAAAATATATATATATACATACATACATACATATATAATCTTCTATCTTATTTAAGTCTGCCCAATGAGTTCTCAGCCCAAGGGCCAGTCAAGGCAGATAAGAAACAGCAGGTCAAGTTTTCTTAAAAGGGAAAACTGAAAGTTCACACAAATTTATGAAACCACTAGACAAAAAAATTAAAAACCATCAACTTGAATAATAGATGAAAAATAGAGAAACAAAATGAAGTTAAGTTCAATTTT
The DNA here is from genome assembly GCA_036023255.1 of Mitrocomella polydiademata. Taxonomy (NCBI): domain Eukaryota; kingdom Metazoa; phylum Cnidaria; class Hydrozoa; order Leptothecata; family Mitrocomidae; genus Mitrocomella; species Mitrocomella polydiademata. The sequence goes on from JAYRBV010040233.1 coordinate 8,469, forward strand.
AGAATAATCTACAATATTTTATTGGAAAAGGAAAAATGGATTTACATTAAAAAATAAACCATTCTTGGTGGTACTACATATTGAGATTCGGAGAGGTTCCCTATGCCTCAGCTAATTGAATGTTGTTTAGCTAATAATGTCAATTGAACTCTTTGTTAAATTTCTTAAATGTGGATCAAAAATCAACAAACTATGACTGTGAACTGTAAACAATAAAAGATTTTGACTGAATTAAAAAATATCTATTGAGCTAAGATGTCCCCACGTATTAATAAAACAACCTTTTCAAAACAAAAAAAACTATCTGACAATCACAGTTAAGAGGCAAATGCTAAAAAGCTTTCCGAAATTTAAAAATATCATTTAAATTCTCTCTGCTAGGTCCCCTCAAAAAATAACGATACATATTAACTCAAATATTTGAAATCGAATTCAAAAATAATATTTGCTGTACTGTAGTTGAAAGTTTAAAAAGAATTTTAATGGTTCTAGAAAACAATACAAGGTCTATATAAGGGAGAGTTTTGTGCACTAGCATTCTACAGTAGAAGGTATCTATAAAGAAAAAAGAATTGGATAATAGAGAGGATTTTGAAAAAAAAAAGACTTTTCAAAGGGAACTGTAATATTGACAAATATATGCATCCCACAAAGATTGTTGAAATTTTCCTATCCCAAAGCTATTCTATTGTGAATATTCATAAAGGACGATATAAATAGCAGGAACTTGGTAAACAAAGAAAACATTCATACATATATATAATAATACTTAAACATTTCACATATCAAATGAATTAAGAAAACTCAATACAATTAAGTCAATTAATCTTGTTTATATTGATCCTATAAAGTGGGAACCCAAATGAATTTACCATAAGAAAATCAAGTCAAACGTTTGGCATTAAAAATCAATGTAAAAAATTCTACTTAAAATTCCAAATATGAAGTCTACCTTGTTTTAATGATTAAATTATTTCAATAAATAACTTCACATATACATTTCTTTCAAAAGAAAATAGTAAGAAAACACGCTTATAAGAAACTTGAGGCAGAAATTTGACAACAATATGCTAGGAAATTGCAAAGAAACTTTAGGCTGAAATTAAAGAAAGAGTTATAGCAGAGAGTAAGGCAATAGAAACAGCCTTCTTTTTTTATATGAAATTAAATGAAAAACTCAAACTAAAATGAACAAGAATTATAAAAGAATACTATACTTTAACTTTTGTTACATAATCAAAATTGTTATCAAATTGAAAATTGAGAACTTTAAAGCATAAGCTGGAAAAATAAGAAACTTCAGGCTCAATACAATTAGGGTTCCTTATGAGATGCAAGGTGCATTTTCATGTTCAGTAAAGCTTTAGGTGGACCATAAAATAATGCTGCTTTGCAGTCACCTGACTCTTTAAAAGGAAAATAAATTGTGCCAAACAGGTGTCAGTAGTCGGGAGGTTTTGGGTTGGGTCAGTCAGGTGACAGCAAACCAACATAATTTTACAGTCCCCCTTATGCAACTATTGCAGTCAACCTACTGTGCAAAGCACTCCTGCCTTGACACACACCTATAACACTTTATAGATGTGCTTTCTTTTGTATGTCTAATTTGTTTTGAACACACACACCTAAAATAGTTTAGGCATACTATCTACTACACTGACCTCCTACATGTATGTATTTATTGCACACCTTGCAATATACCACACACATTATTTTATTCACAAGACAAAGTGTGATGCAGTCTTCTCCAATTTGGTGAGTGCAAAAACGCTCGCACACGCTGGCACAATGACAAAATTTGAAAATGCGCTTGCAGTTTACCTATAAAGCCTTATTTTAATGCGCTTGCGGTAGAATCTTTACGGAGAAGACTGGTGATGTGATAATACTTCAATCAAACCCAAATGATTTGGACGCCTAAATAATCAGCCCCAAAAATGAAAACTAAAGATTTTTTGGCCCTTTGTGCCCACGATGGGAACATTTTTGTAACAGCTAATTTTGTAACAAGCAAACAGTATCCCAAAAAACTCTGGGTACGGCATTGATCTATATCTAGTATATATTTAGTAACATTAAGCTCGTGGCCCATTTTTGCTATGTATGAAATCAAAATATAAATATAAATAATAACCTTATAAAAATTATAAACCTGAAAGCATGTACAAAGGTAAGACAGAGGTTGGGAAAATCAAATGGAAAAGGAGGATAAGAGAAATAAAATGGTGCATAACATGCCTTAAAGAGATACTCTCTTAACAATACAATTGAAATTATATTGTTAACGAGGAGGAATTCTTTAACATGTTATATTAAAATAAATAATATATAATTACGTACGCATATATATATATCTCAGAAAAGTAATATTATTTTTTCCAAAACTTAAAGTTTCACGCATAATGTGATTGATCATTAGTGGAAGATTTTAATACTGAAAATTACAAATATATTCCTAAAATATAACGGAATCCGCTACACTACTATGTTTAAATATATTTTTGGATAAATTAGATACTAGCCTTCTATTTCTATTTCTATAAATAATTTGCCTTAGACCACAAGGGTCCATACTCGCAAATATAGCCTTAGTGTAGGGTTAGCCTCGGAAATTAAGAAAACCTTCATTCATGTCATTCTTATGCATAATAATTACTCAAAAGGACTTTATATATACAAACAGGTAATGTGATTGTACTGAGTAAGAAGATGAATAGCCCTGATTGAAATACCTGGACGTGTAACATGAGGTTTACCAATGGATTTATGGGCCCTGCTAGAAAAATGCACGAGCAACTAGGTGGAGAAATTCAATGTAGCTATGAAAAGTATAGATATTTTAAACTTATAGCCTTGCCTTTAGTGTTTAGAATCATGGATATATATTGTGGGTGTATATAATTCACGTAACTATATGTTTCGTTTTGAAAAAAAAAGAGTTTAATTTAAAAATAAAACACCTTTCAAAGACTATGCAAAAAGAGCCTCTTAAAATATTTCTAGACAAGATATTGTATCATAACCGTGAATTTTTTAGGGCCGAAGTTCACATTTGGCTTTTAGTGATCTATAATAGTGATAAATCCCATGTAAAAAGTACCAAAACACAAATGGATGGAACATATAAAAATGTGACACAATATTTATCAGTTGTCACACAAGTTGAATTTTTAAGGTTTGTAAGTATAACCATAAAAGTGATGGATGGGAACCAGAGAGCAAATATGTCGAAAATGGACATACAATAAAAATGTAAGGTTGTCAAACTATTTATTTATTTTTGGTAGAAAGTATAATTCCATCAAGTATGTAAACAATAAACAAAAACAAAAATTTCCACCCTTCAGCTCTTGTAAAAAACTGTCTCTATCATACTGTGTGTCTGGTTGTCAACCAACAAAAGTTTATATTTGTAATTATCAATTAATTGGAAAAGGTGATGGCCCTACCTTTTATATCCTCTGATAGAGCATCTTTTAGAAATTCTGCCTGTTCTTCTTGTCCACTTACTGTGAAATATATGAGTTTTGTTTCCATCAAGAAAACTTGAAGTTATTACCAGCTCAATTTATAGCTAGTTAGCTCTTAGCTTCATAAAATAATTTGTGATTACTTTTATTCAAGTAGACTTCAAAATCAGACAAAGATTTGCTAGATTTGCAGGATAAACATTGGTCAAAATTATTATGTCTCGATAACATACGCTCTGCAGACTTCAGGTGATATTATTCTTCGTAAAGTGATAAGTTTCAGACGAAGGCAAGAAGAAATTCACATAGAAACAAACTATTTCTTCTTTGTTTATCTTTCCTTCGCTTAATAAAAATAGCTTCAATTTTACATACTTTGATTCTCAGTTGCTCTCCTTCGTAGATATCATTCGAAGCATTTTCCCTGCTCACACTCACCGGGCTTAAAAACGATTTACAAATAAATGTAGCATTAAAATAACATGTGACCACAATTACTAGTTTTAGAAAGAAAAACTATTTCATTGTTGTAGTTGCTAGGTAACGTGACGTTAATGATTGTATTGACGTCATAGAGCACTCCAAACAAGATGATTTTCCGGGTCGCGCTTCGTATATTAAAGTTCAACTCTCAATGCAAACAGTTTCAGAAAAATGTTCACAATATCGAACACTCGATTCATCAATGGTGGTTTTATTGCGTAACGCGTTTCGTTATCATAATAATAATACTAATTCATTTTTATAGTTCTTCAAAAGGGTTTAACAGTTATGATAAATTCTCCTTATGTATGTATGTATATTGGTTCGCAACCTCGGTCGCCGATTCATGGTTGGATTTCTCGAAAAGAATAACATGTATTATGGAAACAGTTTTCTCTTGAAGCAGAAAACTGAATTCGTGGTTAGGAAAATTTCAACAGCGTACACAAGAAGCAACACTTTTACAAGAAGTAAAAAAAAAGAGGAGAAAATTCATCACTATTTATTTTACCTTTGCGATTACGTCATTCGTGACGTCATCAAAACGTTTTTCGGCCGAGGTTTTTGAAAGAAGTCATTGTGTATTGTTTTTCTTTTGACTCCGCATATTTTTCTTATCGTAACGATGACGTCATCAATTCAAGAAAACAAACCGATATCTTTTCACCTTTACTCATCTAAAACGTCAATGAAACGATAAAAGAAAACAATTAGCATATGGGACGTATAAGTTCTACAAATTCTGTAGAAAAAACCAAGATAACAGACCTCCTACTTTGTCTCTAAATTTAAAAGGATATTCGGAAAAATCGGGGACGAATACGGAAAACGAAACTAGGATTTTTTCTAGGAGATTAGCTGAATTTTTCTTTAAGCGCCATTCCGCACTTCTTAAAGTGAAAGAATAACAATCAGGTTTCCTAGTTATTAACCTGGAATACATGCAATTTTTTTATATCTTCCTCAAACATCAGCTGGGACCCAACAAGGGCCGCGCCGTACAGGCTAGAATAGAGAGGGTAGAATTTCATATTGGGGCCATCTCCGTGTGACCACCCGACTGATGATGCCTATAATAAGGCTGAAACATGTCTCGCGGTTCTGCGCCTTCTCGAACTCCTGAGTTCAGAAAAGAAGCTATTTGGACATAGTCTAATCTTCATACTCTACGGAAATAAATGTTTTATATCTGAAATTCACAGAACCGAGAAGTAGCAATAATTTCAAGATGGCAAAGTACCCTCAGACATCCCTGATACTATGTTTATTGCCCTACTCATACTCATGGCTTATCAGCATTGGTTAAGATCCTCGCTTTTCACTTGAGTCATAATAATAATAAAAACTAACGGCTGACATGAGTTTCGTTGTGGAACCTAGTCTCCTGACTACATGAATCTAAACTAATGTCGATAGACCATAATGTGTGGGGCAAAAAAGTCTAAAAGGTATATCGGGTAGATTAGCATAATCTACGGAAACAAAAACTTTCATATCATATGGGAGTTTATTTCTTAATCCTAAAATGAATAATACAACCGGATAAAACTACAGAACAATATGATAAATACTATGAAAGTTGCATATGGTTTGAATTTGGCCTGTGTACGGAACCCAAGGATAATTCGTAGCCCTTTACTTTTGCTTGTATATAATCTTAGAGCCAGTTAATTGGTTGATAGGTCACAGTGAACACGTGGCGTTAAATATTTGGCTGGCCTGACACACATTTCTCGCATCCGTTATTCTTATCGTTTCGTTAAGGTCGCATCCAGCTGGGTTAATTGGGGCAACGCTATCACAACTTTCCGCCGGTACGACGAACGATCTTGCAATTCTAACGGATTCCTCTCTAAGTAGACAGTCTCGAGTTTCTTAAGGCCGCTCAACTGGTCCAAGTCTCTCCAATTGCTTATTTGATTGTCGTTGCACTGGTAAAAAAATAAATAAAAAGTAAGAAAGAAGATGAATGGATAACAAAAATAACACAAAATTGTTGAATTTAGAGTGTACGTACATTTTGATTGGTCCCCAACCGCAAACACAACTCAACCAAAATGAAATGAAGGCGGAGAAATATTTTCGTTCTTTCAAGTAATTCAAGTAGTAAAAGTCTTTTTTGGAAGAAGTCACATTTGTCCAAAAACTGGCCGAAGTTTGTGTAAAACTCCGACCAAATTTCCGTCAAAAGGAAGCAATCGTGGGGACAAGATGAAATTATTTCTTTCAGAAAGAGCGATGATCACTGCACTTTAACAAGCCCTTACCGCTAGGTGGAGAATTGAGCTTATGAATACCTTTCCTAATGCACAAAAAGGGAAAACGTCAACTCACCCAAAATTCTGTTAACTCGGTCAACTGATCGACACCTTCTATTGTCTTGATTCTATTGTTACCAACGTCAAGTGTAGATAGTTTTTTCTAAAAAAAAAATACAACACTATTTTTACTTCGCATGCTTTCACTTTTTTTTTTCGGGTTCCATTGAGTACATGCTAGTAAATTTCATAACAATAGAAAGTACGGGCAGCGCAATGGTTAGCCCATTGCGCTCCAAACACCATGAAGAAAGAGGAGTAAAGTTTACCAGGCACTGTCACAGGTCAGGTCTCCGTACCCTAAAGTAACTACGGTCTGTAGGGCCCACCACATGCTATCGGGCATGCTACGGAACTGTGTCTCCAGATGAGACAGCTCGGTAAAGTAAAGGATTGCTCCAATGAAAATTGTCATGATAAACAAATGGGAGCCAAGGCTCTATCTGTGTTATAATTACATAGCAACATTAAATGGCTTTTTTGACACACTTTGTGAATATTTGTGATTTTTTTTATACATTCTGCATATAAATAAAAATGCACATAGTGAGAAAGAGACAATATGATTCCATACGTTGTGGGTTAAGTTGTCAATTTTTTCCACCCCGTTGTGACTTAAATATAAATCTTCTAAGTTTTGTAGCTTCTCCAATCCTTCAATCTTGACAATCCGATTACTCTGTGAAAGTAAAAGAAGAGAACCGGGTTCACATTTCGGGTTATGTATTTAAAACCCTCATTTCAAGAAGAACGGGTTCACATTTCGGGTTATGTATTCGAAAACACTCCTTTCAAAAGAAATGGGTTCACATTTCGGGTTATGTATTCGAAACTCTCCTTTCAAGAGAGTCCGCGAAATATCTCAACAAAATAAATATATTTCCCACGAAATTTCTTTTAGAAAAAACAAGACAAACGAACCACTAAGAGAATTCTTACGAAAAAGAAGAGAAGCATGTCTCATGAGAGTTTGGATTTCGCGCATCGTGTATTCTGCGAATATTTTCCAAATTAGCGAATTTCGGGTGACGTGTCAATAGAAAAATATCCTTCTTGAATTTTCTTCTTCGCTACCGTATAACTGCGCGGGATAACCGACGCATGGGAATTTAATTTTTCAAACGGGCTATGGAATAGTCTAGTACCATCTGGCGGGATCAAACAAAAACGACGAAATAAACCTTGATGTGATGGACTTGTCGAAGAGGGAATAAAATGAATGAAACAATTGTAACCTGGATGCTGAGCAGACGGAGATTGACCAGTGTGTCCAAGTTTTCCAGTTTGGTGATTTTGTTTTGACCCAAGTAAAGTTCTTCCAGATTGACTAGTGTTTCTATCCCCTCAATTCTCTGGAACCATAGAAAAAGAGATAAAATATTTTAAGAGATAAAGCCCAATGCCGAGGCAGGAATTTTCGCGGTTGAGAGGTCCAAAAGTGTCTAGTTTAGCGGAACTAATTTTTGCGATTGACGAATTTTTTTTCTAAAACAAACTTTAGTTTAAAAAAAAGAAACAGTAAACAGTTAAACAGTGAGCAAATCTTTAAGAATCTTAAAATCGCGATTGACCAATTTTAACGAGTTTCGCGGAACTAATTTTCGCGATTGGTAAATTTTTAACGAGTTTCGCAGAACTTAATTTCGCGATTTAGGGCGAAAGTTTCTGCCCTTAAGGTGAAAATCTCATTTGGTTAAGGAGCAAGAAAAATGATCAAGCAGAAAGACAAAAAAATTAAATTTTAGCACCATCGTCCGGGTAAAATTTTATAAGTAAGGTAAGATTTTATACAGTTTCTTTATAGAGCATATTTATTTATCATAAATTAAATACCATTGGGGGTACAATATTTCCGATACGTCCCCGATATCGAATTAATCACAAATTGTTTTAGTATTAGTGTGAGCGGTCTTTAACTAAACTTACTCGAATCCGATTAGATCCCAATTCCAGCATGGTTACATTGACGAGAGTCGATAAATTTTCCATTCTTGTTATCCGGTTTCGAATGAGGAAAATTTTCTTTAGTTTTACCAGGTGTTCAACATTTTGAATTTTTTTCGTTTTGTTGTAAGAAATATCCAATATTCTGTAGTCGAAAAACAAAAGGCATGGAATTTAGAAACAAAGGCGTGAAATTGAAAGACAGAGGCATGGAATTCTATCCAATGGGTAATGTAATTAGAATTGCTAACCTTAGGGGTATGCAATTTCGGGTATTACTTTCGAAAATCGAAAAAAATAATACGTTTATATATTTTTTTTCGGATGTTTAATTTCGTGAATTTACCGTTTTTAAAAACATAAATAAAATAATTTAGAGTGATCTTTCCACCGGTTTTAAATTTCGCGAAAGGCAAAAGTTTTTTTAGCACCAGTACGTATTCCGCCAATGTACAGTTTCGATAGAGTATTTGTATTTCACGGGTATTTAATTTCCATAGCGTTAAAATGTGAAAATGATTTCTTTCAATTTGTAGAATGCTACAATTTAAATAAAAAATATCATTAGCATATTTTTATTCCTGTTTTTTTTAGTTAAAATGAGTTTTTCCTAACGTTTAGAGGAGATGATTAGTCTGTATTCAATTCCCTTCCTCACCCCCAAACCGGGAAAATCATCAAATAGTCAAGTGGAGAAGTATTTTCTATTCAGCCTTTGAAATTCAATTTATTTTACGTCAGCGAAAAAATGCTGATGTAAGGCACTTATCAACTTTACGTCAACAAAAGGAAAATTAATGTCGGAAATGTTTTTTCGCAGTAGTCTATTTTTCTGATTTTTGCTACTTCGTATCTACCTACAATGTCGGACAAAATTTTCGCCGTTGTGATTGGTTTAGCAGTATTACTTCTATTGTTTCTAACTCGTTGTGATTGGTTTAACAGTATTACTTCTATTGTTTCTAAACCAACATGTTATTACTTCTATTGTTTCTAAACCAACATATATAATGAAAGTTCGAGTTGCACGCTATCCTCTCTTTTGGGAAACAATTTAAAATTAGATAAATGAGTTGATATTGATGAAAAAACGTGAAGGTATAAAATTGAAAAAGACAAGCCCGTAAAGGCGCTGAGATATGAAATACTTTCAAGATATAATCCCGAAGGGCGCATCTAAGTTTCACTGCGTATGCAGTCTCTTCAGGGTCCTTGCGACGCTGGTTTACCAGCTAGTATGAATATAATTTACGATGTAAATATAAAGTATAAAAGGAGACCAGCAAAACACACTGTCGTCAGCACAAAAAGTGCCGACGTAAACTGTGGATTAGCGAACTTAAGCAGATCACGACGGAGATATCTAGTACGGCGTTGCTAATGGTTTTTGATAGAGTGCATGCGCGAAGAGGATTCCCTGATCATCTCTCCGTCCTTGAAGATTCTAGAACGTGAAATCTGCATTTTCACGTCGTCTCAAAAACGTGAGAAATGCTGTCAGGAAACTGTAATCGAACAAAAAATATTACAGTTTTTGTTTCATAAATAACTCCACAGGGAGTTGATATTCTAATGCCCTTTTATCAAACTTAACAATGTAAAAGATGTAAAGGTATAAAGTTAATACCAACGAGCCATATTGTTAATAAAATGTATTGTAATTAATTTATTGCCAACCAAACTCGCAAATCATACTTGTTTACGTTTTTAGGCAGGAATTTTGCTTAATGTTAATTTCTACGACTGAAACTTTTTATGACGCTGTACTAGATGTCTCCGCCCTGATTTGCTTAAGTTCGCTATTTTCACATTTAAGACGGCCTCTACGTTGGCAATAACAGAAAGCCGACGTGAATTTCAAAGGCTGTATGACACGCAATACACCAATAAAAAACACTCATCTTCCAGAATTATTTTGCAATAGTTTAAAGTGTGTACTCACGTCAAATTGACTAGAACATCAAGGTTTTGTATGAATGACAGTAAGTTACTCACGTCAAATTGACTAGATCATCAAGGTTTTGTATGCATGACAGTAAGTTATCATACAAACTCAAATCTTCTAATGACGACAAGTTTTCGAGATTGGTGATCGTTTTGATGCGATTCTGACGGAGACAAAGTGTCTAATAATATAAATGATGCAAAAGATTATAATATTGCCTACTGTAAGCAAACTGTCTATATAATATTGCCTACTAGTCTACTGTAAGCAAACTGTCTATATAATATTGCCTACTAGCCTACTGTAAGCAAAC